>JADDOH010008070.1:0-43592 GCA_016648135.1 Agrypnia vestita | reverse complement strand
TTGAAGGGATATGTGGAAGCGGATCCATCGCAACCACATTCCGAGTTAGACTGCAGGCTGCGGTGTTAGTGAAAAAACTGTTTTAATCCACTTGAAGCAAATTGGTAAGGTGAAAAAGCTTGAAAGGTGGGTACCTCACGAATTGAGTGAAGCAAATCAACAAATGCGCGTTGACTGCTGCGTTGCATTACTCAACCGGCACAATAATGAAGGGATTTTAAATCGAATTACCTGTGATGAAAAGTGGATCCTGTACGATAATCGGAAGCGCTCATCGCAATGGCTGAACCCTGCCGAACCAGCCAAACCATGCCCCAAGCGAAAATTGACTCCAAAAAAGTTACTTGTGAGCGTTTGGTGGACTAGTGCTGGTGTCGTTCACTACAGCTTTCTTAAATCTGGCCAGACGATTACGGCAGATGTCTATTGTCAGCAACTGCAAACCATGATGGAAAAGCTAGCTGCTAAACAACCGAGGCTGGTTAATCGCTCTAGGCCACTGCTGCTTCATGATAACGCTAGACCACACACTGCACAACAGACGGCTACCAAATTAGAGGAGCTTCAATTGGAATGTCTAAGACATCCACCGTACTCTCCGGACCTTGCCCCAACAGATTACCATTTTTTTCGAAATTTGGATAACTTCTTGCAAAGGAAAAAATTCAACTCCGATGGGGCAGTCCAAACCGCCTTTAAAGATTTTATTGATTCCCGTCCGAATGGTTTTTTTAGTAAAGGGATCGATGAACTACCTATGAGATGGCAAAAGTGCATAGATAGCAATGGTACATACTTTGATTAAATAAATATATTATAATAAAAAAAAATCGGCTTTATGTTCCTCCCCATACTAAACATCAATTTCATATGTAAGGACCTAATATGTAGGTTTCATAGATTCCAGAGGAATTTCCTTGGGCTGGATCTTTATAGGACTTACCTCAGAAATACCTCAGACGCCTCGCTTTTACACCAATCAAATCATTTATTGTTCTTCGAAACTTCCAGAATATTTTTGAGTAGGTACTAATTCAGTAAATAATAGTTTTACTAAGAGATTCTCCGACGGAATTTCAAAACAGAATGCAGAAACCTTTGAAAAGTATTTGCTTCATTGCGGTTTTCGTTCTACGAATCCCTAGTGATAAGATAAACCATGATTTTCTACGTCACAGTTATTTGTCGTAGTTCCTTCGGTATTTGTTCATCTACTTCTTTTTTTATCATTTGAGGGATACAGCTGGAAAGTGTATCAAAATTGAAGAATCAAAAAACATAAAAACAATGATTTAAACAATTAATTAAATGAGCTGGCGTTAACTATGTGGAAATCCATTTAAAAAAAATTATAAAATAATAACACTAAACTTTTTTTATAACTATTTTGTATTTGAGAATAACACTACATGTTTCGGAAACCTCCATTTCCTTCTTCTGGTGAGTTAAGACTGAGGTGTGTGGGAGTGGTTGCCTGATGTATGGGTTGTGGATTCAGTAGAAGTAGAGGGGGTATCTAGGTGGTGGGAGATCGGGAGCATTGTAAGAAGGGGTGATTTGAAGGGTTGTACTTGATTATTGATTATGTTATTTGTTGTGTTTAGGTTTTTATGAATTACAAGTGTTTCTAAATTATTTTGTTTTAGGCCATATGTCTGTTTATGTAGGATGTGTATTTTTGTATTGTTGAATGTGTGGTTATTTTCTATAATGTGATTAGAATATTCTGAAAAATTGTGATTTGTGAGGCACCTTTTTTGTTATTTAAATCTTGTTTCTATGATCTGATGTTGATAATGATTATAATTTTCATATATAAGAGAGATGGGTCGACCATTTATTGGGACACTCATCCAACAAAGCGAAAACTTAAACATGCCAGGTATTTTATTGTTTTAGAACAATCATGATTTTATGTAAACTACATTTATTTGTGGCAGAGTGTAGACGACGATTAATATATTTTTAACCTATTTATATAAAATGTACTTGCATCTAAGTAAGTGATAATTGTAAACTTTGCCTATCTCAACACAGAGATTTCTAGTGAAAAATGTACAGTAATTAAGTAAGGCATTGAAAAAATAAATAAAATAAAAAAAATAAACAATACCGCAGCTATGTAATTGACAAAAAGAGAGAAAAATGTATGTTAAAATAATTGTCTGTCAAACGGTATCCTAATACATACAATAAATTGTTAAGCTATCTTATAAACATATTTCTAATGTTTAGAGACAAACCAAAGAAATTTCAAAATCTCTGCTCTGATCGTAATATCAGTTGCAAATATCGTATTTTATTGCTGTATCATTTCATTACTAACTTGTTCTATTTTTTATTGTTTGTTTTGAGCTCTAATATCAAATCTTTTTTTTAAACCAAACTAATTAACACTAAAGTGGCATTACTTTCCATTGAAACACAAAAAATTATTTTACTATTGAGTTCATAGTTTTCTTGAATAAATATTTAATCTATGTATTTTTTTTTAATAGAGATGCAACACGGAATACGTGTCACATCAATATTCTTACTATTTTCAAGTAAGATAAACGTTTGAAAATGAAAATAGGACTATCTTTCTGATCTGGAGTGATATCTCTTCTGATTTAATATGACAAGTTTAAAAAATTATATTCGTACAAATGTAGGAACTTTGGTTTAGATTGGTCACTATATTTGTACCTATTTCGAAAAGCAATATGAAATTTCAAACCAATAAATAAAATTAACCATAGTGCCTTCACTCAAACGTCACATGAGGCCTAATAATAGACCCAGCAATGTGATTAATTCACAGTGGCAGAATAGCCCAAATTAATCCATTCAGAAGATGTACATATTTCGCATATTTTATCCTATGTATATTATTTGTAAATGAAATCTCATTATTTTATGAAACCTCTCGTGATTTGTACGTGGGGTGCTACGCCAATGGTTCGTCCGTAATCCGGGAACAATATAAAGTCAGTTAATGAAATGGCTCACCATTAAATAACAAACATAATTGACCGCCCGACTCGCTTTTGTAAATGTTTAGTCGATAAACAAATGAAGTGAAAATGTTGTCACTCACATCGGTATCCATATTGTCCGTCCCGTAAAGGCTATTTCGGTCAAAAGTGCAAAAATACAATGGCGGGCTTATTGCTAGATAGCATTTTCTTCCAAACAACCACACAATTGCAAGGCAGGATGCTCCAAGATGGATTCCCAAAGTTCTGAAGTGGATACCTTGGGAAAATAAAAGAGGCGTTGGAAGACCTCAGAAGAGATGGGCCGACGATATAGCTGCTGTGGGGAGGAAAAGATAACTAAAACTAGCAAACAACTAGGAAATATGGAAAGGTGTGGAAGAGGCATATTTCCAGCAGTGGAGAGATGAAGGCTGAAGAAAATAAGAAGAAGAAGAGAATCACATAATTTGATAGAGCAAATGAAATATATGAATAGTTGAATATAAAAACCTACCTGGCAAAAAACTATTTTTACTCCCTTTCTTTTAACTCGTAGCGTCTTCATGTATGCCGAAAAAACTTTGTATCGATTTTTAACCCTTTTCCCGTGATCCAATCAAGCTGAAACTTTGCAGGCAGACTCACAGCGACAATAAAAATGATCTTACAAATTTTCGTTAATTTTTTTTAATGATAGTATAATTTTGGCTTTTTCGAAATTTTAACGGTTTTTTCAAATTGGAAACCATACAAATGAGAAAGGAGCCCGACGTGTGGAGAAGGCGCGAAACCTGTTTCAACTAGTCTGACTCGAGCCATGGGTCCGATCAGACGGTTTCGCCGACGCCGTATACCAATTATTACGTTTTCAATATTCAATAACTTTTAAGGATAATAATATACATGGTATAGATTTTCCACATGAACTTAAAGCAAGAGGAATAATATTGATAGAACATCGAATCGGAAAAATACAAATGAGAAAGGGTGTATAATAAAAACTTGGTATTTTTTATTGATTTGATTACTCTGTATGTCTTTCTAATTCATTAATAAATTTGGTTTTAAATTTCACAGAACTTCGTTCTGAAAAAATTGCAATTTCACTATAAGAATGTGTTCTTGAATATAATGTGTGTTGTATCAAATGTGTCCAAAAATAAAAAATGAATTAACGGTTAATTCTGGCGTCCTCTAGCGGCAGTCACATAAAGTAATTTGTGCCTACCGTACCAGAAACAGTGGATTGCTCTAAACATGGATAATATATGTTAATCAATTAATAAATGAGACTTAATATAAGGTCTACATATTCACGAAAATAGACTTAAGATAAGGTCGATAAATTCACGGAAATGTAAGAGGCTGCTATAGCGTAATTGGATAACGCACCTGCATTCGAATCCCAGTAGCAGCAAAATTTGATTTTTCTGTAGTCTAAGTAGCAAGTCTTTCTAATTGATTGAAAAATTTGGTTTCAAAAAAAACGCTTTTACATCTTGTTTATAACTTGAATAAAATGAAATAAAAATTAATATAATAAGGAATTAAACATTTGGAATAAGGTAGATTTTGATGTTCGAGGAAATAAATATGTTCATTGCATTATCAGGGGCTTAGTGAAATAAAGTACCTACTTTTTATTTTTTTATTAATGTATTTTTTTTTAATTACCAACAATTTTTTTAATAGTCATGTTCTTGGTCACGATCAAAACCTTATTGGTTTAATCTGATTTGATCTGGTGATCGGTGGTTCAAGCCCCATTCCAGGAAACCAGCAAGTTAGTCCTATTTTCATAGCACAAGCGTCCAGATTATTTTAAAAATTGTAATAATTGTGATGCAATACGTATTCCTATTTATTTATGGTTTTTGTGTTTAGTTTTTACAGCTCCGTGTTTATTTTTAGTGAAATTTAAAATAAATTAAATTTTATTAAATATTATTATTAAAATTTGCAGGTTAAGTGTTGTTTTAAGTGTGAAATCTGTTTCGGCTTGTAAGGCCATTATCAAACACTGGATACACTACGTACCCATAATTAATCGAAGTTATTTATGAGGTTTAATTTATCCCCTCCCCTATGGATAATTAGATGTTTTCGGTGATGCCGATGATGGTTATGGAATTGAAAATTTGAACTATTTATTGAATTAGGTTAAATTTTAGGTATATGGGAACTAGGAGCATAACATAAGGTTTGTATAAATTTAGAATCAAAATGAATGTGCTTATATTCTTTTGTATTTTATTCAGATAACAACATTCATAAACTTTATTGTTTTTATTAAATTTTTATATTTAAAAGCACAAAGTGTGAAAAAACGACTGTGGGGCATAATCGACCTATTAAAAAATCATAGGGGCACAACGTTTTTTTTAATTATATTTTTATACTGTTACATTATTTTAACCGATTTCCATTGATATCAATTTTGGAAATTAAATTATAAGTTGGTCTGCATCCATACTGTCATAATCGCCATCACATTACTATCAAATATTTGGCGCCCTGTTCTTACGACATTGATTCAACCCTTGAGACACGTCGCAGTAAAGTCCGCCGACGTAACTAGTACATATTGCACACTGGCGACCTCTATTGTAGAAAAAGTGAACACTCCACAACAAAGTGCATATAATTTACGCCCTCGAAAGCGGTAATCAGTCCGCCCTCTACCTCCGCGGGTAAAGGTCGTCTTCCTGATGACGTTGAATAAGCATTCAACGAAACGTCGAGAATCGTTTCTCGGAAAAACATACGGTTGCATAGTTGCGGTATAAAATATCCGTAACTATTTACAGTTAAATATGTCTAACAACCGTAATAACAACTTTAACTCTTTCACGCCATCAGATTCTTCTTTGTAACACGTAGGATAGACAAACAAATCATCGTCATACAAAGGGATATGTTGTCGATAAACTCGTGGAATACACCCTTTCTGGTGTATTTTCTTGTATGTATCACAAACAAGTCTCTTCAAATTTGTGTTTACTGGGGTATTATGCCATGTTGTTACGAGATTTGGCCCGAAAGGTCGTAATAACACGGCATAATACCCCAGTAAACACAAACTTGAAGATTCTGAGTGGCCGTAAAAACCTAAGAACATACAAACAAGTCTATCTAAAAAATTTGTGACATGTTCACAAATATAAAAAGCATTTTGTGGTTCTGTCTTTCGCACAGTTTAATTATATTTTTTAATTTTCTGAGTCATTTGAAACTCCAATTCTGTTTTGTATGGCAAACTAGTCAGTATTGTTGTTTTTCCGTTTTGTAATTTTCTATTGCCTCTATGTGGTTTTGCTCCCAAATGACATTTTCTGAAAAAGTTCATTTGTATTGCTTGTTTTTTAGGTTGTGTTGATATAAAATATCAATTTCACAACTTTAATCAACACTCATCAACATATTTAAAACAAAATTATGAAGAACTTCTTCAAATCACAAAAAAATAAAACTGAAAATGTGATGTAAATATAAGGTTGTTACATAAATTGAAAAAAACGCAAATAATTTCGTCACTGCGCAGCATATACACTAGATATCAGCATCAAACTGTCACGTACTGTTTTACCGACATGAACACAGTGTGTATAGACAGTTTAGAGAAAAATATCCATACTGATGTGTAAAAACTGTTTTGCCTCCATATGCGGTTATGCCCCCAGTTCCCCTACATGTTGCAGTCGATGTTTTTGCAAAAACGACTTAATTGTCATATATTGGTTTTCAAAACAAAACACACATTCATTCATTCGACATTCAATGCGCCTGTCAAAGATGTATAGATTCGAAACTTTTGAATACGGAACCGAAAATCGATAAAACATGAAAGCAGGTGGGGACTTTGTTTTTTGACAATGCACACGTTTTTTGATTCATGTTATCATGTGTCTTTGAATCATCGTGAAACGTCGATTCGAATACATTTATCTCTTCTTTTTGCTATTATTAAAGTGTTGTAACGAGGCTAAAAAAAATCACGCAGTCATATCAAGTGACAGTTGTTTGAAATTATCACAATACTGCCGAAGTTCCAGAATGGCCTAGCATAATCCACGGCTTACGGGAAACATCTACAAAAGTCTGAAAGTCACGAAAAACTTCTCGTAAACACCGGAAACGTCTAAAAATTTCGATATTAGCATTAGCCAATATAAATAGGGCGGCACACGGGAGTAACGACGAGCAGTTGTTTCGGGCGCGTTGACAGCGATACCAAAGCGAACGCAGTCGCAAGCTGCGGGCCAGTTTGGCCAAGCAAGCGGTAATTCGACATCGATATTCTGGTGAGTTCTTACGTTGCGAAATTAACCTAAGCGAAATAAGATGTGCGAAAATCGGATAGAATGTTCTAGTGAATAGTGAATAAAGTGATTAAGTGATTAAAAAGTGTCTATTTACGAATGATAAATTACGAAACAGTTTAATTTAAATAATAGAGTTACATTAAATGGTGTTCAGCGACATTGTACGATTGTTTAATTAATTATTCAGTAATCAATAAATCCTGAATTACATTCCAGCGTTTTCATTAATCGTATTATTGTATCAATGTACATTTTTGAACCAATATGTAAATATCAAGAATCAAAATTAAACATTCTTTCATTATCCGTTTTAGTAGTTTTTTAAAATTATTAATATATTGTTTTTTTCTAAGTGTAGGTTTGCAGACACTCCTAATTGGAGAGTTTTCATAACAATTTTTAAAAATTTTAAACACCTGACAACAATTTCATTTTAATTTAAGAGATGCATGCAGAGACGTTCATAATAAATACATTTAAATACTATCAAAAAAATTGTGGTATCAACTTTCCAATGATTGGTGGTTCTGAAACCAGTTGCTGTATATGTGTATATAGCGGTTTAAACCAAGTGAATTTCTGTTTAATTCAATTTTCCATGAATAACCACAAATTAATAGCCAAGGCAAGGTATACGTAGTGCAAAGTATTCTGTAACATTTATTACAAACTTAATAATTTAGTTATCTGTCTGTCTGTTCGTCTGTCCGTCTTGGTGGAAATAAAGCTTTAGATGATTAGAGTTTGACACGCAATCAGCGCGTAGTCACGCAAGGCAAGTCGTTACGATTATTTCCCGTAATTTTTCACGGTTGTATGGCTAACTTAAAACAAAAATAAATAAACAGCGTAAATTTTAAAACATTTATTACATTTTAATAATAAAGTGGATAAAAGTAATACATATAATGGTATGATGTGCATGAAAGACTGGCGAAAATAGGTCAGACTTTAAACACATATCTACCGCAAAACGCCGATACCTCCTATCTTCATAAATGCAAACTTTTCAGGAGAAACAAAAAACCTCCTCATTTTTTGTAAACTTACATTCTAAAATCGTTAATTTTTCTTATACGGTGTATATTTTTTTAATTCACATATTTTTATATATCACTCAGCAATTATATGTATGAAGTTAGGAGATTGCTCGTTTGATATGCAAAATGCGAGTTAGGAGGTATAGGTGGTTCACGGTCGATATACCGCAGAAAAAATATTATATGATGCAGGTGGACTTTAATGATTCCAATACACTAGATGACTTAATTCAAAAACTGACTTTATTGTAATAAACAATTTTGGGGCAAATTTTTGATAACAGCCGTTCGGCCCGCTTGTTTTTAACAACAACTGGTCACACAGTTGCTTTTAATTTTAAAATTTTAAAAATGCCAACCAGGTGCAAATGAGCAGGACCGACATGGGCGCTTTTTCTTATAAAGCGGTCCTGGGTAAGCGGTGGGTCTGCAACCATTCATCTATTTTAATAAGTTAACCAAAAACAAAGGGTGTATATTTTTGTTTCATCTAAGCGGAAATCTAGGTAGTTAAATATTCTTGGGTTGGCGACTCTTGGGAGTCTGACCTCCAGACCCCCCATGACCTTTTACTTTTAGGGATGGTTCTGTCACTTGTTGCAATGGTGGACTTTTGTTTACCTTCAAAGGTCGTGTTGTGTTCACTGGTACTAGTTGAGTCGTTGAATTGTTATTTCCATTCGACGGTGATCTTGATGGGCGTTCTTCTACTAGCTGCGAAGACGAACTATGATTTTTTGATGACCCTCCAGTATTATTCATCGCAGCCTTAGCAGGTACGTTACTGGAGGTTAGAAGTCTGCTTTGAACTCTACAACTATCGAAATCTCTCCGGGACGTATTAGGCTTGTCGCAACAGCGCTGTCTCCTCATAAGGGCGGGGGTGTATTCGTCATATCTGCATACAAACCTGTTGGTGCGGTGGCAGGCTAAGTCGTTGTAAAATCCCCTCCGGTACAATTCCAGGCAGTTTTCGGGGCCATTCAGATTATTGGGCTCACCGCCGTCCCATTTGATGTACGGGGAAGGGTTATCTTCGTCTAAAAATAAATAAAATATTTAAATGCGTAATGAAATGCAGGGTTAAAGAGGCCCCAGTACACGACTTTCGTATTTGCTAAATTTAACGTAAACTTATTAAATCATTTCGCAAAACAGGCTTTTAATAAATTTTATTATGATAGATCCATCTACTCTTGAAGCATTTCCTTAAAAAAATATGAACAAATATATTGTTATAACATTAAAAAATTTATAACCCCGAACCACTTTTTTAGTTTTCATGCAATAGAGATCTTTGGTACACTTAATCTCGCACATTTTCAAATAAAGACCAAATATTTTATTTACAAATTGATTTGTACAGTTTGAAGAAAAAGTGGTGCAATTCAGACATTAATATTTTTCGACAGGTTGTTAAATATATCGTTTTAAAAAAGACAAAAATGAAACGTTCTGTTTCCTATATTGCAGTATCCATAAAACCATTAAAACATCGATTATTTTAATTAAATTTTACACGCGTACTAAGAAAATTTCACTGTCATTAACATAAAATTATTCAAAAAATTATATCTCATACTCAATAATTCGAATTAATTAAATCGTATAGTCTGTTAAAAGACCATTTTTCTTTCAAATCAGACTTCGGTTGGATTCGGGCCCGCTCGGGCGCCTCCGCCGGGCCCGAGCGGAACTTATTCCAGTTACTTACCTGGTCTAATCAAAATTCACATTATCTATAGCAACTGAACCAATTCCACTAATGAAATGGCTTGTGATCAAATCGTGAAACGATGTCCCTAAAAATAGGTCGCTAGACTAAATGCTTACAACCAGATTTGATTGGCTGCTTTTGACTGCTTTGTTTCAAAACTTAACTTACAATTCAGATGTTGAAATACCCTTTCGGTATGCAGGCCATGAACGCCGATCCAAATAGATTTCGTATCTTCCGTTACATATTCAAGGACTTCTTTCATTTCCTCTTCATCCAACGGGCTGGTCAGCATGGCTCCTTCCTCGGCGCACTTCAAAACCGCATCAACCCACTTCATGGGATTCATGTGTGATTTGTAATAGGCGTTGCTTTTAGGGTTGTACGTGTACCCCTTTTTATAACCCTGATGTATGCCTGCAACGGAAAAAAAACAAATAACACAGTTATGAGACAACGTTTAGGACATAAAGGCGGATTGATGGATTATCGGAGAGACGGGAGGGGTTCCTAGTTCAAGTGTATTATATATTATTAGCTGTACCCGCGCGGCTTCGCACGCGTAGATTTTCAGTACACTGTTTGGTTCGTCATAGAACTTTCGCGAACCTTCTAGAACATTCTCCTTCTACAACTTTCAAGAAATTTATCGAATGAACAGGAACCTTTTAGACACAGCGACACATTCCGCCACTCAGTTTAGATTTTCAGTAGAAATTTCTGTAATTTTCTAGAACCTTCTTCTTCCAGATCTTTCTAGAGCAGGTTTTGCCGGAACCTTCTAGACTCACCGACACAGTCGGTGCGCTTATTTTGAAACAATCTGAAGCACTTGCGGCCTTCCCACGCACAGCCACCCCCACCAAACTCGCATATTTTCGATGTGTTTTGTGTTTTGTGATGAGAGATGAAATAAAAAAAGATTTTCTTAAAAAGTCACGGAAAACAAACGTCACTCCAGAATATTCCGTACACGTGGGTGCTCACTCTCTCTTACCTTCTGGTACATCTATGTGTGTTTTACTGGTTTCTAGGTGTTTCCAATTTATTCTAAAAAGAATTAAACGGTTCGAACATCCTCGATTATGTATAAGTTCTACTAATATTCTTTTTTAAGCTCCGAGAATAGAAGATATGTACATTTATAGTAGGTACATTCATAAAAGGGATAATCGATAATAATTCATTTTATAAAATAATGATAAAATCCAATTACTCCTTTGACGTAGCTATTGCATATACAAAATTCGTTTTATTAACATAGTTTTGTTAATAAGTTTTATTTTAAAAATTCAAAACTAGTTGTGTGCTGTCCTGCAAAGATGCAACTCCGTGACAAGCGCAGCTGGTGGAGATAATCATGCCACCAGGGTTTGAGTGAAATGAAAAGTGAATATTTTTCTAATTCAATGATACAACGTATTGTGAAATCGAATAAAAAATTGTGCAAACAAGGTCACTTTGTAACTTTTTTTTTTTTCTATGTTAATAATAAAAATTTAATTCACTTTTTTTTTGACATTCTTAAATGGGCGATTTCTTAAATTTATCTTAAATATTAAAGCTGAAAAAGCTGATTGTTGGTCTTGTGGTTAGGATACTCGCCTCGTGATCCAAAGATCGCGGCTTAGTCCTATTTTATTAGCACAAGCGTTTAGCTTAGTTTGAAAATATTGATGTGACACGTATTCCGTGTTCGCATCTCTATTTAAAAAAAAAAAATTAGGATATTCATCTCTATTCCTGTTCTCTTAGATGCTTCAGGCAATTCCTTGCTCTCCAGTTCATTCTTAACTGGAGCACTGTTCTTTAATTTACACTAATGTCGCACAAATCACTCATCTGTGGAACACTTTATACTCGTATTCTAAAATTTACACATTACGCTGTCTTTTATCACACTGATTGCAGTCGAACGTCCGGTAGGTACTCTCTTAATTTATTTCACTGGCCGCTTATAATTCTCACTTGTTGCGACTTCGCTAGTCTCTAAGGTCTAAGGATTACTTCGCTGTCAACATAATTGTGTTCCGCCGTGTGCGTTTTCGTGTAATTTATAACCGTGTTCTAGCAACTGTCAAATTTTGGTGCATATGAGTTTCTTTGAGACTAATCCTGGCATTCGAGAACTATTCGATGACATAAATTTGTACTTATAATACTGAGACAGTGAATATACATATGCACTAATAATGTTGAGACACTGAATATACATATGCACTAATAATGTTGAGACACTGAATATACATATCTAATAATGTTGATAAAAAGTATTACCGGGATGATTGTCGACCAAGGGTTTCGATTCTAGGCCCCGCGTGCAGACAAATTGCATCTTTGTACCACAGGTCTCAGTAGCGTAGTATTGCGTATTAAAAACGTACACACAATACGTGAAACCCTTTCCCGGCTGTCCAGATGCCCATTTAGGTTCAACTTTTTTTTCTGCAAAAAATATATACATGAACCATCAATAAATGTTAATTCTAAGCCAAACAAAGCTTATTAACTATTAACTACGAAAAGTGTTAAACAAATCCTTATTGGTTTTTACGTTAGTTCCTTTAATTTTCACATTATTTCCTCTCCTGGTTTGAAATATTAATGACAATACTGGGAACATGACCTTGTGTTGGAAGGCACAGGAGTAGTGCAACAATTCTGTCCCATTCACAACAACTTTTCATAACCAACACTATCAGATCTAGCTGACTAGCTTGGATAGGACTTGTGTGTCAGGCAAGCAGTGACAGAGCCATTAAAATATTGCACGAGGCTAAACCAACTGGGTGCAGATCGCTAGATAGACCCAGACACCGCCTCATGGTAAATTTATTGGCTGATCTGGAGAAGCGAGGGGAGAAGAGGGATGAGATCAGAAGGCAATGGATCGGAAAAAGGAAAGGCATCATCCAGGCTATAGTTCAACAAGAGTTTTAAGGCTATCAGAAGTAAAAATAATTCTGATAGATTCTTTCTTCTGATGGATCCGATGGATACACGTCGGGCGGCACCAAACAATCAGGAGCTACGTCTCGGTCATACGCACGCCCTTTGTATTGTACTTTGCGACAACCTTTTATAACTATGTGTCAATAAACCGCCGTTTGTAATCGTGAGTACAATTCACTACCTTACATCTCTTTATCCATACTACTCCTGCTGTCACACCATACAATACATTAGAGTGCATTATGCATCACATGCCAACACGAGAATTTGTCTATTGCGGGTGGACATATTCTTCGGCATTGAACACTTTCATAATCTTATACAACAACCCGCTAAACTTATTTTTATTTTTAATGCATGTTTCTTGATTAAGGGACTATTGGCCCCGAAACATGTTGATTAATCAATGATAAGACTTAGAGAAACCATTTAATGTGTAAGAATGTAGATCAAACAAAAGATTTGTGCTAAATACTTATACCGTCTGTGATGGAGTAGAAGGTGCGACTATTCAACTTAGGAATAAAGTGATATCCAATCCAGATGCTCATGTCGCCCCCGATGAGGGGCAGCACAGTCGTCAGCTCCTCGGAGGACTTGGGGGTGAGAAGAGACCCTCCCTCGAGGGCGCACAGCTGCACAGCCTGCAGCCAGGTTCTGGCTCTGCAGTGGAGTTTGTAATACGTATTCGTGCTCTCCACGTACTGGTAGTCGTGTCGGAAGAAAGCTGCCGAAGTTGAAGAAACAAGTATTATTTTTTTGAATGTGTATTTTTATTCGTGCGTTCTTGGAACGCTAATAAAAATATTGTGAATATAAACTGGTACATAAAAAGTGTAAAAAACTGTGAATAATTTTCTGGCATATTCTAGTGCATATGTTAAAAAAATATAAGTTAACCAGCAGAAATTTTACCGTAGATGGTGGAGCGTCATGAGCACTACGCCAACAAGCTAATTTTGTCACAAGCGCTTATTGAAAAATATCCCCCCTTCACTACGTAATGGCTTTCGGAGGCATGTTTCTACGGCAAGGGATTTTTAGAAATTTCATATAAGTATGGATTCTTAAGAGAGAAACAGATGAAAAATACAGTCTACTGAAATGAGTTATCTTAGAAGGGAAGCAAGCGTAACGTTTGTAGAAGTACCTTCCAAGATAACGGAACCCTTAGATAGATACAAATGTATCAATTAAGATGGTTAGGACATGTGTAGCAAAACCCAGACGAACTATTATCAAGATGTGTCTTCTTAGCAACAACGGAGATAAAATAGCCGGTGGGCCGTCAGAAAGCTGAAGACAGCAACAGATTTGGTCTTTGGATGGTTAATTGAACGCGATGGTGGACTTTGTCAATTCAATTCCCGGGGGATGAAAAGCGTTGATTGATTTAAATTATGAGTGATAATACCTTTTGAAATTTTGAGTTGATTTAAATTATGAGTGATAATACGTTTTGAAATTTTGAATTGTTTTATATTATGAGCGATAATACCTTTTGAAATTTTGAAATAATTCAACAGCAGAAGAGTCACGGTGCAGAAAATAAATAATTTCATCTTCGCGGCGTCAGTATGGGAGAGAGAACTGATTATAATAATCGTAACGGAACATAACTGTTGCACCGAAATAAGAAAGTTTAATTAAAAAGAAACGTGATTAATCAAATTTTTTACATAATGCGTTACTGCATCACTGCGATTAAACAATAATTGTTTTGCATATAAATTAATTATTGGAATACGCGAACAAATCAATCACAGTTTATGCTATTTTTATCTCAAATTTGAAGCCAATTTTCTATATTAAGGGGGAATACCTACCTAGACGTTTTGAAAAAATTGATTTACAAATTTTTGCATTTTCTTAAGGTTTTAAGAATGTCTGGTGAAAATTTCAATCGAAAATTCAAAAAAATATATATATAGCTGATAATGGTTAGTTGATTACACGCAGCTAGCTGCCAGTCAGCTCTTTCATAATAGAAACGAGAGACCTGTTTCTCTTATGTTTGTGAAGAGTGCTCGATGATTTGGGAATTCCAAGCAAGGAGGAGGACTTATAGTATGGACCTGGAATCGATGATTTTATTTAAGTTGAAATATTTCGCGATATATTCAGTGTTCAATTTTCAAACGCGTTTAACCGTGTTTTGAAAATCGGTGACCAAAATATCTCGGCAACCACTAAATCGATCAACTTGAAATATATTGTGGTTATTCTATGCATAATTATCTAGTTTTTTCGTAGGATTTTTTTTAGTGACTTAGTTTTGTTTATCGGCATAATAAACCTGAAATTTTCCCTATAAACGCTATTTTAAATTCAAACGCTCGCCATTTTGTCAAAAATGTATATTTTCAAAAACTCTCACGTCAAAGACTAAATTATAGTGTCACTTTTGATAAACTTTTTATTTTTTTTATTCTGATGATTTTAAATGAAATGGGAGTGGTCACACCGCGGAGGACCTTTTTTTCGGCAGCCGACAGAACCCAAGAATTTCCCGCCAATGTTGAATATTTTTTTATAAAAAAATTTTAACATTTTTTTTAAAGTATGTATTTCCACGTAAAAATAATACCAACGTCATAATTTAAATTGGTTTTCTTATAAAATTTGCCTTTTTTCGCGCTTCGTAGGTAAGTATTCCCCCTTATTGTTTCAAAACGCGAATGTGCAGCGTTTTCGTTATTTTTTAAGAAGTATAAAGTAACACGGACAACGCGGAATCAAAATGATTTTGTAAAATTATCGAATGATCACTGTATTGTATTTAGGAACCCGTCATTGTTCTAATATTCAGAGTGATTGTTGGTCCGGAAGTGAGTCAAATATTGATTACTAGATCTCCAGCTAATATACAGGTGACACTTAATAAAAACATGTAATTAAAAAAGTAATTAAATTAAGATCTTCTTCTTCTCCTTCCTCAGCTTTCATCTCCCTACTACTAGATATGGGCCTCTCCTGTATATATTTTTTTGTTTTTGTCTATTTAGTTTGAATATACAAATTTTGGTTGGACTATGCCTGTCTCACTAGAAATCTAGCAATAGTTTACAATAGTATGTAGATTCAAAACATAGTACGATGATATATATTAAAAATAATTATTTGTATTTGATGAACAAAAGATCTATCATATATGAGGTTATAGTGTGTGTTAGTGTGTTTGATTAAGTATGCCTATTTTATCTCTCCCCTTGTTTCGGATGCACTGTTTTATTTTGTAATTTATGTTAGGGTTGTGAATTGTGGTTAGTCCAGGTTGCTTTAATTCATCAAGCACGCAAGTAAGTAATTTGGGTCCAAAATAGTTGAAGCTCCTTTATCCATTTTTATGTGAAATGACCTCTGATATGGCCCCTTTCATATTCTTCAGTTGAGCCTGTAACCGCTAGGAGATGCATCCCCAGGTGGCGAATAGGGGAAAGCTCGCCAGATATGAAGGGTAGGAGGGAATTAAAATACCTCTTGCAGACCAACAGGCAGTAACGTCTGACCCATAATGGTCGCCTACAAGCAACCTCTGTTCCGTAGGTTAAGGACGGCTGATTTCAAGACATACCAACCCCCTCTGACAAGCTTAATGCCATTCCAAATGAAATCAAGATAAACGCATAAATTTATATTATTAGCCACCCCAGTAACACTTACATATTATTTAATTAAAATAAATTATATAAATCTCACAGACACGAAGCTATTTATATTGAGAAACGTATATGGAAGTCTTTTACGGTACGTCTACGATGGCCCAGGGCTTACAACCTGTATGAGATGGATTAAGGGATTATTCTACGCAGTATTACGTTCAACAAATTCATCCTAAGAATCAATTCACATATCGATTTTTTTTAAACTTAAAGGTTTATGTGTTCTAAATTAGTTCCATTCATAGGTAGGTATATTCGAATGAAATAAAAAAATATATCTTTTTTGTATCAATCATTCGTATTTTCAAAGACCCATGCTAGAGATGTCTGTAGTCTCTTTTTATGAAACAATGTTTTTTGTTTTTTTTTTTTTTTGCATTTTTGCAATTTTTGAAACAATTTTTATGAAACAATATACATAGATTTCGCACCTGGTAATGATACTTCTATACTTTTAATGTGGAGTAAGTATATAGCAATATTTTTTTGATGTATATAATGATATTCTTCCAAAATATTTAACATACAGACTAGAATACACCTGAAAATCGATTTTTTAAATACTTTTATAGACCAGTATTTATTGTAAACAATATTATTTTTATAATGTTTATTCTGAGAACACAATTAATTGATTTGTCCAATTGCTAGATTATTACTTAATTAAGATTACTTTTGGAAGTCTCACAGAGACGGAACTATTTATATGATTATAATTATTTATTTATATAAAAAATTCGAGGTGTGGATGTTCTAACGGTGGAATTAGTGAACGTTACATTGTGTAGGGTGATCACTAAAGCCAGCTCATACAGGTTTTAAGTACGTTTCATGGGTCATCGTACAAAAGACTTTCATACACGTTTCTCATATAAATAGCTTCGTCCCTATGAGACTTTTATATAATTCATCTTTATTAAATAATAATCCCGCAGTAGACAAATCCAGTAATTGTGTTTTCTGAACATATATAATAAATACAATATATACAATATATAATAGTCTTAATATATATATATATATCTCTATCTATATAAATATACTTTCAGTTATTTTTCCATTATAAAACAAATTGTTATAGTTACTGGCAATCAAAATTTTGTATTGGCCTATCAATAACCATTCTTCTAAATAAATATTTAATCTGGCAAATCATAGTTATTTCATGCATTTATTCTGAAAAAACAAAATCTTGTGATTTTAATAAAAATTAAAATATAAATGAAGAAGACATTTATTTCAATAACTAAGAAAATGTTATAAATAAGAAAATCAAATTAAAAAATAAAACAAATTAAGTGAATAAAATTTTCAGCTAAATATGTATTTGACGTCGGGGTTAGACAGATGTGTTCCAGAGAAATGATCCAATTCTCTCGGGAATCGAACTCCTGTCCTGTTATTTAGACATCTGATCCGAAAAGAAATTTGGAGATCCGTGGGAAAATTTAATTTCACGTCATCACTTTTCTCTTTACCCTTCAGCTGACGTTATACTGGGAATTGGTTACAGTGACGTATCGTCAAAATAACCCGTTAAATTGTAAACCTGTAACAACCTGTTAAATTGTGTTTTAGTAGTAATTATTTTAAGTAATTGATTTTTGGTAAAGAATAGTTTTAAATGCCTAAATATAAAATGTTTGGTTGCGGAAATCAAAGGAAGTGGATTTATTATGATTCACGGATATGAAAATCGATACTACATGATAATAAATCAGAACAACCCACAAAATTAATTAATATTATATAATGAGGCTAAAAAAATATGCACTCCTGCCACTGACCACAATACTATCTAAGAATCGAGAACTGTCTGCGTCTTTCGGGAAGCATCTGAAACATTCGAGAGACATCAACAAGAATCTAGAAGTCACGGAATCGTCTCCTAAATACTAGAAGAAGCCAGAATGTACAAAGTACCTAGAAACACGGATATAAATACGGGACCAGGCCGCACGCGGGTTATTGTTATTGAACGCGTTTGACAGGCGATAACCAAAGAGAAGTGAGCCGCGGGCCGCAGGGCCAGAGCGGCCAACCGTGCGATAATTCGAGCGAATACTCTAGTGAAGTTCTTATTTACGTAGCGTAATAAACTAGAGCGGATAATACGTGCGAAATCGGATGGAATGTGCTAGTGAATGTTAAATAAAGTGTCTTTTCGCGAGTGATAAATTACGAAATGGTGTAATTTAAAGAATAGCGTTAAGTTTCGTAGTGTTAAGTGACTTTGCATATCAAATAGTTAATTAATCAATAATTAATAAATCTGTTAATAATTTCCAGCATTTTCATTCATTTCTCTCGCACCCACGATACGTGACAAAATAATATTTAATTTATTTTTATTTTTATTTTTAATTCAAAGACTATCAACACGTTAGAATGACCCTAATTGATAATCATTTAAGATAAGGTGATTAGTACAGTTACGTTTTACAGTAAAACATTAATACATTTTACAATATAAGTATAGTACAACATGCGACGTATAGTACAAGATGAACGAATATATAATAGGTACGTAGACTCCCAAGTCAACCAAGTTAAAAAATTATGAAGAAGTTTGATATTTACTTTATGGTATATTTTATTAGAGCTTGTGTTATTGCTTGACATGTATTATCTTACCTTAATTAATAAATTCTGGCTTATGCGCACATGAAATTACATCTATTTGTTTTACACCGTAATATCTAGAAATGACAATAAATAAATCTGTTGACAGTTTCAAGCGACGCGTAATCCGCTCAGTCATCTGCCGTCGAAAACCAAACCAGCGAAACATACTTTATTAATATATATTATAGATGTCTCACAGAGACGAAACTGTATATATATTTTTTATCATTAAAGTAGAGTAGGTATAGAAGTCATTATGGGTGTACATATTGCTATTTGTTCGCCATTTCCACCCATGATAGAATACCATGTCTTTTAATTGTTGAAATTTGTATATATTTCAATTATACGCCACGTTTCACATGTGAGTTGCAAGGATGTGTGTTACATACATGTAATGTTATTACTTAAGCCAAGCGTACGATAGGTCGTAAGTCCTATGTGCACCCATAATGACTTCTATACCTACTCTCCCTTAATAATAAAAAATATACATACAGTTTCTTCTCTGTTAGACATCTATAATATATATTAATTGATTGTTGATGTCCCTGTGACAACAATCCAGTTCTGTTCTGAAAAATTTGTACATACTCAATGTAATAGATCTGAGGAACGTATGTCGCGACGCTAGAAAGAGACTGCATGACAGAGAGAGAGAATGTATAAAAAGGCGCGTGAATGTCGAGTCGCTCTCTTTTACTACCATTGTTATCCAGACCGCATCTTACTGTGCGTCTTTTTTTTCCTCTTGAAAAATTACGCCGCTGTATCCCCTGCCGTATTGTATGCTGCTCCCGGATTCGTAATATTTTTTTTCCAAAATCTCCCGATCTTCGTAAAAAAAATATTCCTTTTCGGCTGCGCCAGATGTAATACTCTTGTTTCGGGATGAGGTTGCTTCCAGTAAAGACTTCGTTCTCGTAAGTATTTATTTGGTAACAATAACGGTTTAGACAATCGTTTATACGGTAAGATGCGGTCTGGATAACAATGTTAGTAAAAGAGAGCGACTCGACATTCACGCGCCTTTTTATACCTTCTCTCTCTCTGTCATGCAGTCTCTTTCTGGCGTCGCGATATACGTTCCTCAGATCTATTACACCCAAAATATACAAAAATAATTTATCTCACTGTCGCAAGATTCACGCAAAAAACATCCCCGTGACGTCACTGCCGGCCCGGCCCCCGCCGCGCCAGGGTTGTTAGAGGCTCTCCATGGCGGCAAAATAAATTGTTTGGCCGCTGGTTTCCTAATAACGTATGGTTTTCCGTTATACCATTAATCTAGTTTAATAGAGGTGGCCCGCTACTGGCGCAGACGGCCCGGCCAAGCGGCAAATGGGAAGCTGTAGCCGGCCACCCCGATACAGCTACCCCCATTGTAGCTACCCTCGCTGTAGCCGTCCGCGCCCACTGTGCGCCCGCCAGCCCGTCGATACAGAACGAACACAGTTTGGGGGAAAAATCCACAAACACCGACGGCATTACGCCGTAGTGACGGGTCCGCTCTGTACTCACTACTACAATGTAGTACTACACTACATTGAAGTGCACACTTCGCACGTTTTGAAGTGTAGTGCACACTACAAACTACAAACACCAAAGTTATTGAAAGTATAAACTTCAAATAGTACACTTCATTTCAAAGTGAACACTACAAAGTACATACATTTCAAAGTTATCGAAAGTATGAGAAACATACTTTAAATAGAGCATTTTGTACGTGAAATTTTTGGGAAGTTGATGTAGTTAAACGAAGAAATCTCTAGAGATTTCTACAGTTTCTAGAACTGTAACAACCTCCCCCCCCCCCCATGGTTTGAAAATTTTTGGGACCTATGAAGAAATTTTTGGGAAGTTGATGTAGCTAAGCGAAGAAATCTCTGAAAACTGTAACAACCCCCCCCCCCCCCTGGTTTGAAAAATTTTGAAGAGACCTTTATTACACTTCACTTCATTAATACTACAATTACTTCATTCATTCACTTCATTTACTTCACTTCATTTCGTAGTACTACAATTACTTCACTTCAAGTAGTTTTTACTACAATTGTAGTGTACGCTTTGTAGTCTTCAAACTGGTGAACGTGTGTGTGTTGTAGTCTTCATTTTGAAATGTAGTTTTTCCCTTCGCTATTACGCCGGCCGCACACTGGATGCGTTTTCGTACGAAATTGAGTAGTACATATACGTACGAATACGCAAGTACATTCCTGACCTTCCAAGTAGTATTGAACAACGCACACTGTATACGATTTAGTAGTGCGTGTACGTACGTATAGATGCGACGTCCGACACGATCCGGATTTGTTCGGAAATTTTTGCGATTTCGTACAACGAATATTGAAAATTTTATCAATTTGACACATGACGTATCAGCGCAGATAATGGCGGAGAATCTCTAATGAACTAAAAAATACCTGTAAGTTAAATAATTTGGTTTAATGAAGGTGAGGTACAATTATGTACTTCGAACAAAAAACTTTTAAATATTTCTGCGATGTTATGAGCCTTCGTTGCACTTTGATTCTCCCCAGCATTTGTGAATCAATTAGATAGATAGTCATGAAATTTGTCATTATTTAAGTCTGCCACAATAGAGTTTTCCAGAAGATACAGATTATTCATTTGGCACAAACGTTATTTGAGAAATGCGAAAAGTAACTGATCGTATCCAACGCAAGACGCAATCAATGTGCGCGCGCCATACGTATGAAAATAATCGTACGAATACGTACGTAATAATTCGTATCTAAAGTGCTGCCGGCTTTATTCGAAATCGATCCGTTTCTCGACCCTCTCAGATTAATACGAAACCAAATCTTATGGTTATATATTTAATGCAAATCGTCTAAGTTTCAATCCTGTCCTCTTAGTACTTTTCAAACTGTAGACGTCGTAACTGTTTAATTCTAGAGGCAATTACTTTGATAAAAATATTTATTTAAGCTTTCCTCTCCGGTGATGTTACCGAGTTGACATTGCCTCTAATTATGTGAATATCTTAATAGTCGAATATCAAAGCCAAAAAGTATTTTTGTGGCATATCAAAGAAAACTCCTTTACATTTTATTTGTACGCGACGCGATTCGCCGCGTACAAGTGAGGAGGATGGGTTAATATGTGGAGGGAAATGGGATTAGGAATATGGAAGGTTAAGAGAAGTGGACTGTATGATCGAGAGGAAGGAACTTTTCGACTCACCTTATTGTCTCTCGGCGCCCCTTTCAGCTATCACCTCACTCGGTCAGATCCAACAAGCAATTATCCAGTTGTCCGACTGACCTGAAAAATTGAAACCGACCAATGTAATTCAAATAGTATCATGAAAATGTATGCTGTGTATTAATGACATTTTAAATGATGACGGTTTGGTATCTACAAGATTATCAGCTTCAATAATAAGGTTAACAAAATATATATTGTAACAGAATGGCATACAGAATGAATAGCGCTCTGTCCGAATCCCTTGTAATTTGTCACAATACTATCGCAGGGTCTAAAACTGTCTATAATTATTTACAATTTTTAAGAAACATCTAGAAACCACTAGATCAGACTATAAGCATTGGGAACCTCCTCCTAAACACTTGAAAGTAAAATATTCTTCTCGAAAGTTCGAATTTACCAGCGTTTGGATATAAAAGCCGAAACCGCGCCGCGTCGCGGGTTCTGTTATTGACATTTCGTTCGGTTAGAAGAATGGCCAGATGTGCCCAGTCGCGAATTCAGGAGCGATAGATACAGTGAAATAATCGGGCGACTACTTACCGAGTGGCGAAATAAATAAATGTGACTTTGTGAGAATTTTTTACAAGCGATAAAGAAAACGTAAAAATAAAGGGCGATAACAAGTTACCTCCCACAGCCATAACTACTACCTGATAAAATTATATTTTGGAAATAACCAACCAATGTGTACAGCAATACATCCGAGCTTTCTTGATGTATATTTAATAATCAAATTACCTGGTATATTTTAATTTACACTAAATTTAACTTTGCATTCACTTAAGTATAAATTAAAATAATCATGTAGCATCACAAAGTAACCGCCATATTAATCAATAAAATCTGTTATATTTTTAGAGGCTGCTCTTTTCTGCGTGTTTTAGTACATAAGTTACATTCTATGAAAAATAGCACTAACTTGCTGGTCTGGAAAGAGAGCGCAATAATCGAACCCGCGACCACTAGATCACGAAGCAAGTGTCTGAATCACTTGACCAATAAGCTACCATACTAATTTATTAATATTTTTTATTCAGCTTTACCAGAATCACCCCATAAAACCATTCCATAATTTATAATTATTTAGGGCTTCCGACATGTATGAGCTGCCTTAAGTGATCACTCTACACAATGCAATGTTCACCAATTCAATTGTAAGAACATCCACACATTATCAAATTTTCGAATGTTCTATATATGTTCCAAATATGAAACTCTTTTGTTTATTTGAAAGTACTATATTAAAGAACTGCTGGTATACATAGATATCACAGCTGGTAATGATACCCCTATTTTTTTAAATGGACTATTAAGCAATATTATTTTTAATCTTCTTAAGTTTCAACTGTGCTATAATAAATTGTACCAATTTACTGATCTGGAAAGAGACCGCGAAGAATCAAACCGGTAACATCTAGATCACAAAGCAAGTGTCTCAATCACTAGACCAATAAGCTACCTCACAAATGTATTAATCAATATTGTTTTTAAACCAGGACAGTTTTGCCAGGACCACCCTATAAAACCATTCCAGAAATTATAATTATTTGCAATAACTCTTGAAATAATTCAACCGTAGCTTGGAAATTCGTGTACGACTGTTTGAGATGCGTTGGTTTCCACGGCGTTTGTTTCAGTTACCGTTTATTTATCCCTGTGTCCGTTAAATAACTTCGTGCGATCGGAAATCTACCGAGAGGAATGGCCACGGGACGTCCCTGGATTTGTTTTCCCTGTTCCCAGTTATCCTCAATACGGGAATCGGCGAAATCAATGTTCTATATTTATTTTTTGTATCGATTCACTCGCTCATCCTTATCCTTGTACTATCAACACTTAGAGTTAAAACGTGAAAAATTCTCATTATGTTTAAAATCACATGTAACAAAACAGTGATTAAAAAAGTTAAAACAAAATTTTATTTAATTTACTCTGAAGAGTGTAAGGGTCAAATAGGTTAATCCCTCGACTTTTTGTCGTTCCGAACAAGTTTATGATGCCGCGCCCGTTCTTTCGTATGATCGTTCGGCCCACACACAAACACACACACACGCAAACCTGTAGGCATATACTCACTCGGACAAATGCTCACGTATATTGAGACAAAAAATAAATAAAAATAAAAAAAACGTAAATCCGCAAAATATAGAATCTTTTACGAAGTAGTATATAGAAGAACCGTGGATGGATGGAGTGGTACTGCATGCAACGAGTGAAATAAGCCTGCATTCCCTGTTAGTCCCATTCTTTTAACTCGTCGCGTCTGCGGTTTCTTGTCTGCCGGAAAAACTTTGGATCCAATCGATCTAAAACTTTGCAGGACTACTCGTAGTGACGATAAAAATGATCTAATAATTATAGTATAATTATGGATTTTTAGAAATTTTAATGGTTTTTGCAAATTTGAATCAAAACAAATGAGTAATGACCCCGACGTGTGCAGTAGACACGAAACCTGATTCAATGAGAAAGGGAGTATATAAAAAAATATGTTTTTATGGGTTGGTTTTTTCAAACACTAAAAACTATTCAAATATTTTATTTATTACATAAAGACAATGGACACGGATTCAATTGGAGCAATGTTCTTAAATTCTCACTTAATTTTTAAGAATCTTCGCTGCACTTTTTATCTCTTCGCTCCTGAATAAGTTGTCTCTCATATACTGATGCACATCACTTGAATCGCTCAGATTGGCGCTCGTCATAAGGTACTTTCTATATATTTACTGTCGTTAGACAACAAACACACGCAGCACGATTCCGCTTTCTATGGTTTTAATCAGCTGTCAACTTTGACACACACTGTGCGCAGTAGGTGGTCTCTTTTTATAGGTAATGCCGTTTTCTTGATGTTTCCAGAGCTTATGAGAATAGCCTTCTTCTAAAGAAACCATCTATCGAGAGGTCCTAGCCCTTCACACCATAACCTGAAAGCAACTCTGCCAACTAAGGAAAACTTATTATTAACATAAAAATATCCCTAATGACAAGCCAGAAGAGTTAATACTATATTTTTACACCATTCAAACTATTAAATTTCGTCGCGCTTGGTCAAAATCTTCAAGTATGTGAAAAACATATAACGCAAATTTTCTCACTAAGACCACCAAAAATTTTGAATTTTTTTATCGCATTGCCAGAAGTAGACCATGCCGTATGCACATAGTAAAAATTTCGGACAAATTACATCGCGTTTGTCAAAATCTTCAAGAATGTGAAAAACACATAACGCAAAATTTCTCACTAAGGCCACCAAAAATGTTGAATTTTTTTGTCGCATTACCAGCAGTAGACCGTGCCGTATGCACATAGTGAAAATAACCGTTAAATTTCAACGTCTTTGGTCAAAATCTTCAAGTATGTGAAAGAGATAGAAGTTCTCTTTGAATGCATCACTTTTAATAATGCATAAGACCTTCTTCAGTCAGCGACAAAGATATTTTATTTAGAATATTAATTTAACTTCTATCTATTTATACGTAGACATCGGTTTTATGGTCCAGACACTGTAGTCATCCCATGATTGTCTCAACAAAGAAGACAACTTTTAACTTCAAATCACGATACCATGCAATGGAAAACAAAATCAAGAAAGAATGCTTGAGAGTAGCTACCATAAATATGCACATCTTCGTGTGTTTGCCAAATATTTTCCTAAATTTCCGCCGGGATATTTGTTCGAATAAGAAACGTATTTAAAGTCACGCTGGGGATACGAAGTCAGGGAAATTTCTCAGTAATTTTACAGCTTCCCTTGAATACTTCATTACGACGAGTTCCTCTCGGGTCCCATCTGAAAAGAGGCTGTCCCATCAACCTGAGAGAAACAATCTATAATCCATTTCACGGCTGATGCCTTCAATTGAAATTTTGCTTCCGCAGGATTTCTGGAAGATATTGTGTAAGAATTTCATCTTCAATCAGTGGCTCGCTATATTCTTTGATACGGTTAAGAGATAGAGAAAAACCGTTTTAAATTTTATGGGGGTGTATTTAATTTAAAATAATAATTGAACTGACTCTAGAGTTACCTAATAGAAGGTCCTTAATTTTTCGAATGACTTAATTTAAACATTTTCGGAGCGCAGTTTGTTGGTGAATGGTGTTTCGTGTGACTTTTGACCACTAAGATTAAAATTCAGATTGAATAAGAGATGAGTGAGACGCTATGATAGTTTTTTAAATTTTTTTTTTTTGGAATATTGCAAAAGTTCAAAGTACCTAGTTATTTCGACTGTGATTATTCATCATGATCCGTTAAAACATTAACCTGTGCATATAAATAACGAACGGAATTTATTGCGCTCAGTGCGGGATGAATTTTTTGTATATTGGGATGAATTAAGATTCAATTTAAGTTAATATTTTGAGATGGGTAAGTAGCCGTCTCCATCACATCGTCCCAACATTCTTGGCCATATTTACTTAATTTTATTACATTTTTATAATTTTCATTTTGCTTCTTACTTTATCTGTTACGAATTTGTATTCTGGATTGTTACTCTGTGTGTGATCAATAGTATCTTTTTGTGTGATCATTTTGACATATTTTATAGATTGTTACTATTCTATTTTTTTATATATTTTATTTTATTTGTTGTATTATGTTTTAAAGATACTTTATTCGAGCTAGGTACTTTTTTGTTCTTTTATTTTTATTTTTATTTTTACTTAATTGCATACTTTCTAGTTCCTTATTTGCATTCTTTATTCTATTTTTATTTTTATTTAAGTTTGCCACTTATTTTGTTGATCCATATGAAAGACGCTGTTTAGATGTGAAATGTAAAACTGCCGTTTGCATTGATATCCATTTTTTCTTGAATCTCACAAGATACTTTATATTTTATATCTACGATTTTTACTGAGAGTACTTTCCTTCAAAAGATATATGAGATATCGATCTAAGGTGGTAAAATTATTTAAAAAATAGCTGCCTCCCTCAGAACAGGAATTTTATATCTAGCAAGATAGGTAGTATTTGTACGTATATTTGTGTGTGTATCAAGGAATTAAATGTCAATGTCCAATAAACATCGATTTATGGGTACTGAAATAAAATAAATATATGAATTATTGTAATATAAAACGTGTAATACCTAACACAGTTACTAAAAGTGAATTTGTACCTTCCTTCGGCGTAAATAATCTATTAAATAGTTCATATATAATCTAAGCTTAAAAATTCATTATAATTTAAGAAAATTGAAAAATTATATTTCTCGAAATTTACGATATTTTACATTTCAGTCTCAAGAAAGGCTAGTTAGTCTAGGATAAATTGAATTATTTTGCACATCTGTATATCAGCAGAATGGCGCAGCGGAAGCGTGCTGGGCCCATAACCCACAGGTCCGTGGATCGAAACCACGCTCTGCTAAATATTATTTTTGTCTATTGTAGCCACGAGCAGAGTGGCGCAGCGGAAGCGTGCTGGGCCCATAACCCAGAGGTCCGTGGATCGAAACCACGCTCTGCTAAATATTATTTTTGTCTATTGTAGCCACGAGCAGAGTGGCGCAGCGGAAGCGTGCTGGGCCCATAACCCAGAGGTCCGTGGATCGAAACCACGCTCTGCTAAATATTATTTTTGTCTATTGTAGCCTCGAGCAGAGTGGCGCAGCGGAAGCGTGCTGGGCCCATAACCCACAGGTCCGTGGATCGAAACCACGCTCTGCTAAATATTATTTTTGTCTATTGTAGCCACGAGCAGAGTGGCGCAGCGGAAGCGTGCTGGGCCCATAACCCAGAGGTCCGTGGATCGAAACCACGCTCTGCTAAATATTATTTTTGTCTATTGTAGCCACGAGCAGATTGGCGCAGCGGAAGCGTGCTGGGCCCATAACCCAGAGGTCCGTGGGTCGAAACCACGCTCTGCTAAATATTATTTTTGTCTATTGTAGCCACGAGCAGAGTGGCGCAGCGGAAGCGTGCTGGGCCCATAACCCAGAGGTCCGTGGATCGAAACCACGCTCTGCTAAATATTATTTTTGTCTATTGTAGCCACGAGCAGAGTGGCGCAGCGGAAGCGTGCTGGGCCCATAACCCAGAGGTCCGTGGATCGAAACCACGCTCTGCTAAATATTATTTTTGTCTATTGTAGCCACGAGCAGAGTGGCGCAGCGGAAGCGTGCTGGGCCCATAATCCACAGGTCCGTGGATCGAAACCACGCTCTGCTAAATATTATTTTTGTCTATTGTAGCCACGAGCAGAGTGGCGCAGCGGAAGCGTGCTGGGCCCATAACCCAGAGGTCCGTGGATCGAAACCACGCTCTGCTAAATATTATTTTTGTCGAACTTCGAACGAAATTACGGACGCTACACGAAGTTACGGGGATAGACAGACATACAGATAGACGGACGGATGGAGACTCAGTTAATAAAATGACAAAATGTCAGAAAATAAGTTAAAGTAAAAATTTGAGACTACTTTGTAACGCATAGAATTGTAACTTCCTTAACAAATTGTTTGTCCATAGATTTGTAGCCTTCCTTAACCAATTGTTTATCCTTAATAAGAGGTCTTCATTAATATAGCCCCGCATGTTTCTAGTGTCTCTAAATTCTTTATACGTTAGAGAGGGAGGTGCGATCGCCGGAAACCATATAAATTGAAATCCCAGCTTATCCTGGAGCAGCGATGGTGAACCGAACTTGGCTTTTAAGATTAGTATTTAAATAAGTAGATCAAAATGAATTTTAAAGAAATTCTTTTAATATGGGGTAATAGTTTAGCCGCGAGAAGATAAAGAAATGATACAAGAGTGATAATTGCAGAAAATACTGCATATATTACTAGGGTTGCCACCTTTTTTTGGTGCAAATAAATAACATTGCTTATTAAAGGTAGAAATAAAGTACATTGAGTCAAAATAAAGTACGATTTATTTTACTTTTTTATTTTGCTTAAAAACATATTTTTCATTACTTTTAGCAACTTTCAACAAATAATTATCACTACTAAACAACTGCACAGCATGTTTGCTGTCTATATTATTTAAGTTTAAGTAAATAAGTCATTTATTTTTATCAGATTCAGAGACGCTTTGTTTCTTTCGTCTCGCCATTTGCTATTCATCACAGAAAAAACTCTTTAAAACCAATTAATCGTATTTTAACTGCACTCAATACGCAAAAAGTTCTACGATCAACTTTTTTTTGTACGTAAAATAGTAAAATGAATCCCAGAGAAATCAAATCATCTGAAATAAAGTATTTTCACGTACTTAACTGTTCTCATAAAGTATAGAGTATAATTACCCGAAATAACGTACAATACTTTATTATGAAGTACGGGTGGCAACCCTATATATGACCCTAACATTGATGCTGATATTCTTGCAGATACCTTATCATCGTTCAAAAACTCACTCATACACAAAATCCATTTTCTAAACGATGACCTGAACCTATAGATGCATTAAATCAATTATTTGTTAAATACTAATCACACTACATTCAAACACTTAATATACAATATACATAAATGTATATGTAAAATAAACTTAAATGTAAAAATACATGTTACTAGAGCGTGCCGAAGACACTTGTAATTGGGATAATGTGCATAGTTTTCATTTATAATGTTTTTTTATTAGAGTATCATGTACCTATTATCCTGTTAGTTATCTCTAATAAATATTTAAAAAAAAAACTATTTAAAAAAATCAACACTCTTTGAACCAATGGCATAATTATGTTGAGCCTTCTTTTTTTCAAACCATTTTTTACTACTTCAGTGTTATCCTTAGATAACACACATCCAACATAACCCTAATTTGTAGAATTAGACGTTTCGTTCCAACGCCTAATATCAAAGCTGAATCAACTGACTAAAATTTAAAAAAAAGAAATTGGAACATTTTTTCATGATGAGTCTCGGAGCTATGTGAGCACTCAAATGTTCAACCGTAATTTAAAAATTAATAATCTTAATTAAAATAGTGATCAAATCTCGTCGAAAATGATTTAATAATGTATGGTCATCCAGTTTACGTAAATGTTGAAAGTTTTAGAGCTCTAGCTAGTCGGGAAGTTGGTGAAAAATCAATTATAATATTCCACCACACAAGCAAACAATTAGTTTTAAACCACTTCATTGACATAATTATACTACGGCAACTAGTTTCGTTTGAGTCCAACCTTTTTCATAAACTCTCATTCTATATTTAACTAATAATTATAATTTATTTTTGAACTACCTATCTTGGTGTTCCTCGCACGGAATTATTAGGAGTTACTATTGTTTTACTCCTAGTTTTGGAAAGAATAGAACTATTGACACATGTAAATGATGACTCAAATTAAATAGAGTCATGTGACGATTTATGAAGCGGGCATAAGATGGATTGGGGTAATTTTGGAAATATTATTAGTAGAAGTGATGTGTTTGTGAAAATAATATTTTATTCCAAAATCAAGTTTTTCTGGATTTATACTATTTATATGTGGTACAGAGTGGAGAATTGTAAGTTGATGACTGTAGAAATATTGGTTTGTCTCCAGAATAGGATTAGGTAATTCTGAGAAATTGTTATTTTTAAGATAGCGGTGATGGTCTTTTATTCACGTTTTTCAATTTCCAACAATTTTGTCAATGCAAGGTTTGGACAGTGAATTTTTTTTACTGATATTAGTGTCTGTATAAAATGCTGTTTTTTAATAAGCAACCATTGTGTCCCTCATGGCTTTATTTGCACATTACATATTTTAATCAATCGTCGTAATTATTAAAATCACGTCGCGTCGATAATGGAAAATTCCTTAGGTTTTCACGGCCGTTCAGAATGTTCGGTGAATAATTTTCTGGGACATTCTGCCGTGTATATGTGACCTCTCTGGCCACATCAGCCCTGATGATGGACCCTGCACTGGGATCCGAAACGTTGGGCAGAGAGGTCACATATACACGGCAGAATATCCCAGAAAACTATTCACCGAAGAATGGAAAATTCGCCGACTAAAACGGTCCGCGCATCAGACGTTCGCCGTTTCTGTCTTGGATTTTGTTCCCACCTAATGAATTTTTAAAGGTACAAGCACTTGACGGAGAGAATAGACGCAGTCTGTGAGTCCACTACGTTAAATCCACCTTGGACCAGATTAGCTCCAATAGTTTAGAGAACAAGCGCATTAAGTCCTGCTGTTACTACTATAACCGTATTACCTGATCAACACCAGAGAATGACAAAATTAAGAATAATTTCTAAAGCTACTAGTGTCTTCACGATATTCACTGCACGCATGGATACTGAACCATGAAAACGTAAAAAAAAAATATATGTTATATTAGCAAAATTATAGGTACATATATATTTAGAAATAAAAAAATTCAATAGTCTTCCTACAGAAATTAACAAGATAACCGAGATTAAACAACTTAAACAGAAATTAAATAAACGTAGAAATTTTCGGAATAATAAAAAAATGAATCTTAATATAATTTTAAAGTAAAAAACAAATTTTTGTACATAAAAATAAAAAATTAACCCATAAAAACCAAGTTTTTATTATACTCCCTTTCTCATTTACTAGTTGAAATATTTTAATATAATAAAAAATTACCAAAAATTCAAAATTTTACTATAATCAGGTTTCGCGTCTACCAGACGCGTTGAAATATTTTCATACAACTTAATAAGTTGTATGAAAAAACCAACCCAAATTTGAAAAATTTATTAATTTTTTTAACGAAAATTTGATAGATCTTCTTGATCGTCCCCACGAGTCTGCTTGCAAAGTTTCAGCTCGATTGGATCACGGGAAAGGGGTTTAAAATGGATACAAAGTTTTTTCGTCAGACAAGAAGACAAGCAGACGCCACGAGTTAATATAAAGGGAATAAAAATTAAACGCTGTATTTCAAACCACTATTAATTGAATAATTAACATTTTTCTGACCCAATAGTCCGTTCATTGTCATACAACGAATACTCACAATTAAAATTAAAGGTATAAATATTAACAAACTATATGTTTGGTTTTGTTAGTCTATACATTCAATTTAAATTTTTAGTATACCATGTATTCCGATTGAGGGATCATTGGCCCCGAAACTTATCGATTATTCAATTATTAATGGTTTTGTACAAAATGTTTTATTTTTATTGATAAAAATGTTTGTCATTGATAAAATAAATATTTTTTTTTTTTTTAGTTTTAAGATAAGCCTTAAAAATTCCTGATATCAATATATTTCCAATTTCAATTAATTTACCAATGACTACCCTTCAATTATTAGATAATTTCTCTACGTATTTGTTTTATATAAATTATATACATTTTTCACGAGATCGTAGAATAAGGCACTTTTGAAATTTGTTGAAACCACACAAATTTGGAGTCGACTGGGCTATTCTCGTAAATTCTGGAAATATCTAGAAAGCGACATTACCTATAAAAGAGATCTACCGGCTACTACGCATTCATTGTGTGTCAGAGTTGACGATGGGATATCACCACACAAAGTAAAATTGTTAGCGCGTATATGATTCCAGCGAAAGTAAATCAAGAAAGTACCTACCGCCAAAATAAGAGTTTTCTAGGATGAACCTGAGCGATTTAAGTAATGTACATCAGTATATGAGAGACAAGTTAATTCAGGAGTGATAAAAAGTGCAGCGAAGATGTGAAATATTCTATAAACAATCAGTGTGAATTAAAGAACTAGAGAAGTGATTCATGTACAGTGACTTTTTGTAATTAATAAAACTTTGAACTTTTTGAAATTAATTTTAATTGTTTCATTTGCCTCTTACAGCCACTATCATGTGATAATATAATACATTTATTGTATGCTCATCTATTGGACAAATATTTTGTAATTTTCAAATTGGATTTACGATGTAAATAACCTTGTTTAAAAATTACTAGATGCTTGTAAATTTTGAAAAATAGATATCAAAAGTGGCGCTTTATTACAAGACATTTTTTACATTAGAGATTCAGTTTGAAATAAAATATTAAAAAATACGTCTATTATAAAAAGAACGTCTTCTTTACTAAGGGATTTCATTAAGTGAGAATAAATGCTGTCACAAGATTCTAAAACAACTACACATTATCAAAGACTTCTTAACATTCTCTTTGAATTTAGAAAGAACTCTAATATGTGAAACTTCGCCGGAAACTTCGAAAACATCGCAAAATGTTTTGACAATCAAGAACATAAAAATGAAACCATCGGCGAGCCGGTATGCGATATATCAACTAGTGAAATCAATCATGAGAATACCGGGCGATCAGTGCAGTCAAAGATACGGCGAATAAAATTTTCACTGAGGTGTGAATATTCTAGAAGACGAATATAAAGTGTTCCAGATAATTGGAAGATTCTCGAGTGAAGAGAGTGAAATATGTCCGAATTAAATAATACTGATACAGTTAAATTAATAAAAAATTTATTAATTTGAAGTGTTTCCCGCGACCCAGTTACAATATTTTAATCGCAGTATAAATGTATCTTAGAAAGTCGTGAGGTGGGACAATATTCTTTCCCCTCTCCTAATCTATTTTTTTTATTCACATCTGTAATAATTATTACAGTTTTTTTTATTATTCTTGTTTTACTTATTCTTCTATTATTTATTATATTGCTTATTGAATCGCCTATTATATAAAATTATTATTTTTAAATTTAACTTTATTGATATATATTATGTAAAATAATTATTTATATTTCTAATTTTATCGAATTTCTGTTATTGTTTTATTGTCTTCGTTAATTCTACGTTTACATTTTTCTTGATTATGTTTCTCAATAATTTATGTTCACATTTGTATTTTTTAAAATATTATTTCTATTGTCTATTATTTATCAACTTCGTACAAATTATAAAGTAAAAGGCTTAAGAGTTGTATATATATATAAATAAATAAATAAATAAATAATCTGTGGTCCAGCCAAACTATATATCAGTTCAATACAATTATTCTAAATGTGTTAAAAAGTACCTTCGCTTCGCAACAACGTCCTTCCAAGACTTAATTTGAAGCTCACCTCACCTAACAAAAACCCCGCCTTATCAGGATAATATAAAGTGAAGATAAGGCTGTTTCCTCTCGTAAGGATAAACCTCCCTGTCCGAGATTAGGTTCGGGATTAAGTCTGCAAGAAGTTGGGCCTGATTACTCCACCAGACTTAGGTCCGAGCGCAGAAGCTCCGTAAATAAACATTTACTTAAATGTACTTTAGTGTCAGTATTTCAAAACTTAACCAACAAAATCATTTATCTTGGAGTGAAATAGAGGTGTACACAGCAAGAAAGACGTTTTATTTTAGGTGAAAACATTCCTACTTTGGATCTTTTAAGAATGAAAAGAATTTTACTGACTGTTGTTGCGTTGCATGGTGGGAAAGGTATCGTGGTGATGGCATCGATTTATACATAAGACATTCGTACACACGGTTCTGTTTAATGTACACCACATCGCGACTTCTTTTGCTTTTCGAGTCCACAAAACCTCACCATAAATACATAACCACCAATCTAGGCCATGCACACACACAAACGTGGCAGGAATGCTGCGTAAACAAATCGGGGCATAACAGGGTACACGAGTCTCTACACAAGGTCATCGCACCGTCAGCAATCCACACATACAGCTAGACTTCAATAAAGATCTTTGTTCGCAAAACATATATAAACTAGCCAACGCCCTAGACGGGCATGTCAGTCTCTCAGCGACCCCCGGCGTAGGCCGGAGGCTCTAGTCCACCGAGTATCTATCCTTGTCTTTGTAATCTTACTTATGTATAACGTGTAATTGTTTTATCGAACGAATAAAATCATCAAAAATTTCACGACTTTAGAGATTTCCCGTCACCATCATCCAAACCCCTAAATTGGCGACTACCGACGTGAGACAAACCCCCAAAAGTGCATTAAACACCTAACAAGGTTGTTTTGGGTGTACCGTGGTCTTTCCATAACTTTTCAAGTCTAGAAATACAACTTTCCATCGTACCTACCCATCGCTTAACCTCTGGCTTGTAGCTACCGTCGTCTGTAATATACATCCGAGATAATTAGAGTCCTTGACAATTTTAGAATCTGAAGGAATATCCATCCTGCAAAGTTGGTAATATTTGTCAGTTGTAATTCAAATAATTGTTTGTATATGTTTATTTTTATTTTTGATTATTATTACGATTGCTTTCTTGAGTGTATTTTTTAATACTGTTTACTAGGATTATATATTTGTTCATTATAAAATTTTAGCTTTACCATATAGCATATTTTAGCTAATCCTAAAAAAAATTCGCTTTGAAATGATTTGTAGAAAAGCGATTATGTATACTGAATCCTGCTGAAAATTAATAAATAAAATTGTTTTTTCAGATGTGTAGGTGTATATATAATATACTTCTAAGAAAAGAAAAGAAAATATTAACTTCACACTGGAGAATATGAAGCCTAAATTGGAAGGAAAAATGCCATACTGAGACGGTTAAAGTAACTCTCCTATATCCAAAATCCAAAACTGCTACCTTACCTGGTTACAAAAGAGCTCTCACTAGCCTTTTAATAGCGGGGTCAGTACATTTGATGTGTAAACTATAATAATTGTAAATTTCTTCATCTTTTCATTGATGTGTGTATTTCATTGTATGAGGAGTATAAAAGCAAAGGCAGCAATATCCAAAAAAAAATGAATAAAATATTTTGAATGCAGTCACAAATAACTTTTTGCAAGGTTTTTATCATTTTATTCGACTTTTATTAAAACGAATAAAATTTTCATAATTGAAATAAGTTACTGTAATGGTAGTTCAACTTTTTGCAAAAAAAAGTAAGAAATATTGAAAAAAAAAGCAAACTTTGATATTGCATATCTCCACAATTATTGATATTAGGCCATGGCTTCTTGAACATTTTAGACTCATAACATAGTCAGGAATCTACCTGCCAAGTTTCTGTTGCTAGCTCTGGTACACCCTGCATATCAATTAAACAAAATACCCAATCATCTTCCTATCACACCATCACAGTGTCACAATGTACAATAATCAATACTTGGGTGAAAAGCAGATGGTTTCTAAACATCTCCTTTTATTTTCCCTCCGCATTTCATCTCTCCCGGGCCTCATCCGATCGGAGGCTGTCCCATCAATCTGAGGGGAACAATCTTCAATCCATTTCACGACTGATGCCTCTGCTTTAAAATTTGCTTCTCAAGTATTTTTGGAGAATTTCGCATTTTGTTTTATTGCGCTTCCCTCCAAAATGACAACATAATATTACAGAAGGCGTAAACCAGATTTATGGCCTTCTCAGACTTCAACCACGCCAAGAAATATCTAATATCTTGGAAGAGTTTTTTAAATTTTTTTTATTACATATAAAAATAACAAATACAAAGGAGAAACATACAAATACAAACAATATAAGATGACATTTTTAAAACCCTACCAAGCCACTTTTTGTGGCTTATTTGATTTGCTCATCTAGAAATATAATAGTTTGAAAATTTGTTGATATTTATGTGGTGGTCAAAGACGCGTGCATATACACGAGTAAGGAGGTACCGAGTACATCAGCACCCAAACACGAAAAGCCGTCGCTTTCGGTACAACGGTCAAAATAGCTGAATTCGGGAAAGAACGACAATGGAAGCGAGGGCAACGAACCAGGACAAAGGCGAGAATTGCTAGAGGGCATGAAGAGCGGATAAACTCACATTGCTGACCAGACTAAATATTACACACACGAGCGGCCGAGTAAGACGAAGTCATAATACGCCGAGTCCTTCTTCCACAACAACTATAAAAACGGTAGGCTCCAGAGCAAACTATCTCACTTCCCCAGTGAACGGCTCGTATAGCGGAAGCCCTCGCCATCATACCTTCGAACGTCATGCTTTCAATTATAACCTTCGTACCTACTGTATTCTTTATAACTTTTCCTTTTGCAATTCAATAAATTCTGTAAAACCATCGTGACTTTACATCATCAACACCGCATCAACTCATCCCAAACAGGAGGGCTCATCCACCTCCACATTGGTGACCCCTGACGTGAGTCGGGATCTACATTTATAATTAATATTTACAACCGGTACAACTCATCTTTAAGCATAATTTTATACAGATACCTAACTAAATACGTGATACAAAATAAAAAAATTCATAAGTATAGTAAATTAAACATACTCTCAATCATTCATAAACTCCTGACCGAGTAGCCAATCTCTTATTTTACCCTTATTACATGAATATTCGCATTTAAGTTCTGACGGAAGTAAATTAAAAATTCTAGGAACTATATGTTCGAGCGTTCTACTGCCATGTTTGTTACTTATTCTAGGTATGATTAATCCCTCATCAAAGATGAAAATAACAGAAATCCCTGAAAGACTGTATAAAATCATTGATGAGATATGCACAACAAAAGTTTGAAAAAATATTTAATTTTATCATCACAGAAAAAATATTTTTGTAAAAAAACAAAAAAATAATAAGGAAACGAAAATGCATCCAAAATTTTTTTTATTATATTTATATACAGGGTCATACCTGAAAATGTTCAAGAAACCATGATCTAATTAATGTCAATAGTTATGGAGATATGCAATATCAAAATTATATTGCATGCTTGCCTCTGACAAGATAAACACGCAAATATTGGTGAAATTATAACAATACTATGGTGTGGTGTATAGTGTTGTGAATATAGTAGTGTAGTGTTGGTCCTGACGAAGAGACGGGTATGTCTCGAAACCAGTAGACCTTAAATCTGGTAGTGGTTTTTACTAAGTTAACTAACATTCTATTATAATATCTGTCTACAAAGTTAATGCTTTAAATATTAATAATATTATTTATTTTATTTATATAAAAGGTCATAGCTAGTAGCAAAAACTTTACAGGTAAATTTCTGTCTTGATAATATGTCGAAAATGTTCAAGAAGCCATGATAAAATTAATGTCAATAGTTATGGAGATATGCAATATCAAAATTTGTATTTTTGGAAGTAATGATAATTCTCCTTTTTCAAAAAATAAGTCAGAAATATTGAAACAAATGCCAACGTTGATATTGCGTATCTCCATAACTATTAAAATTAGGTCACGGTTGCTTGAACATTTTTGAATCACAATCGAGGCAGGAATCAGTCACTCTATATATATATAAAAAGTAGAACATTAAAAATAGTTTGATAAAATAATGACTTGTTGTTTACTTACTTACCATTACGACAATTCTCCGCGGGAGTAGGCAGAGTGGCTTCTAGCAGGCCCATCTTCCAATATCTGGTTTATCTTATAATGCCACGTACACTCTCTCTTTTTGGCGCCGTCAACCCGGAATTCGTATTATTCTTAGGTGTACTCGACTTAAAACTTACTTTTATTAACCATATAAATGCGATATCTTGTAAATCTCTAAAATTACTGGGATTTATTTTAAGGACATTACGTCCATTTCAATCATCAGCATTAAAATATTATCTCTTGTCCGGAGCCAATTAGAATATTGCTCATCAGTTTGGTCTCCATATTATAATGGGCATATAGACAGTATCGAGCGTGTCCAACACAAATTTCTCAAACGCATTAACAACAAGATTAGCATACCAATACAAAACATAGAATACAATAAACTATTGAAGAGATTATTACTCTCCTTATATGATAGAAGAAAAATTTGTGATATAGTTCTTCTTTAAAAAATTGTGAATAATACGTTGGACAGCCCTGACCTTGTAGCGTGTACCAATTACATTATCCCATCCTTACATGGAACTCGACAAATTTTCACCTTTCATTGCCACAATTCCAGAACGAATTACCAGTCAAATTCGGTGGTCAGCAGAATCTTAATGACTGGTAATGAATATGGTTATATGGGTGACATTTTCAATGACAATCTAGTGAATATAAAGCTAACACTTAAAGAGACGATATTATTTCAATACTAACTTCCACTATTAGTATATACAAGATAAGATATGCAATATATTATTTTTATATACACATTATTGCTTTGTACTTTATATTTTTACTCCTTTTCTTTTAACTCGTAGCGTCTGCAGTTTGTTGTCTGCCGAAAAAAATTTGGATCGATTTTTATCCCCTTTCCCATAATCCAATCGAGCTGAAACATTGCAGGCAGACTCGTGGCGACGATAAAAATGATCTAACAAATTTTCGTTTAAATTTTTTTAATAATTGTAGTATAATTCTGGATTTTTCGAAATTTTAATGGTTTTTTTCAAATTGGAATCATTACAAATGTAAAGATTTCAATTTGACCCCGTATTGTGCAGTAGCCATGAAACCTGATTTAATGAGAAAGAAAATACAATAAAAACTTGGTTTTTATCGGTTAGTTTTTTTATATTTTATATTTTACTGTTCATACCTGATTTGTCATATATATTTCTTTAAATGTTATATAATAATTTTCAATATTTTTTATATGACTTTATATTTTTATATCTTGTATGTAGGTACTGCTTATACTTGATATTGTTTTTATATAAATATATGTATATTACAAAAATTTTACATGTTAAAGCCTATAATGGGGGTAAACAAATAAATTATTATTTTTCTTAGCATACTTTCTTCGCTCATTTAGTCAATACGCCCAAACTATCTGACCCTTTCTTATTTGTATTTACTATGCTTAGATCAGCTTGTGGTGATCCAGGTAGATAGTGGGCATCCTAATCAAATCGAGCAGACTGTATTTAATGTCGAAATGATGTTCAATTAATATTATAAAGCATTTTATTGTATTTCAATATAAATCGTTCTCCTGGTCACGGTAAGCACTGTGATGTTTCTGTGTAGATAGATAGAGGGTGGGTCCTCGTCAAATGACGGTATTTTCTAGAGATGTTTTCTGTTATATGAAAAATATTATACAGTCGTAAAATAGTTGACGCGAGTTGAATTTTATTATCATCAGGTATATTATTTCATTTCGATCTCCTGGTCGCGGCTACCAACTGTGATGACCCAACTAGATAGAGACGGGTCTTCCTAACGTATTAACGATGAATTTTGTATTAATAATTTATTTAAAAGGCCGTTGCTTAATCGCCGCGAGTTGATATTTAATTTTAGCTATTATATGTTCAATTGATTTGCCAACTCCTGGCCGCGGCTAAGCAATGTGATGAATCCTATGGGGTGACCCGTCAAAAATACGTCGTAGAAAATAATATTAAATAATATAAATTTCATTGCAATGAATAAAGTCATTTGCCGTATGATGTTAGCGAAAATAGTTGTATGGCGCGGGTGGCAACGGCTGAAGTCGACAGATACGCTGTAACTATAAAAGGATCGCGGAATAAAATATTATACCTTCTTGAAATATTAAAAATAATGTATTCTATACAATATTAATGCTCTGCCAGTGCTAACTATACATTTACTGAAAATAATTATTAACTGAAAAGTGCGCTTTTGAATGCAAAATTAACTAAAAATATTAACTAAAAATATTTCTAATTTGCTGTTGAATATTACCTATAAAGATATTGACTAAAACTTTTGCTTTGAATGGAATATTAACTACTTCTCTCATCAAATATTATTCTGCAGCAAATATTCAATGAAATTATAGGAACTAAAATATTTCTAACATCTTGGGTTCGCATACGAAATTGACAATACCTAATGCCCTTTGCATTTACTAAATATATTACCTAAATAGCCACAGCTATACCATCCTGTCCGTCAGGGACGAAACATAAAACACAGTTATATTCCTAAAAGTGCTACCTCTTACGCGACAAAAATACCTATTGCAGTCGGGCTATGAATATGAACTATTTCCGCCTCATAATGGCGCCTGGAACCAATACTAAAAACCTCACTAGAAATAATAAATGCGACTAAATCTCGATAAATACAATATATACTATTCGTAATACGTCGTTGAATTGGCACATGATTCGTCTAATGGATGAAGGACCCCGTTGTGTATCGTAATAACTTCAAATTCTTTTATAGGAGCAGTGTGGAAACAATTGCATAATATTACGTAATAAAAACATCTAACGAACCTAATAATCTATACATTTATGTTACAATAAAATACGTTCACCAGAAGAATTCGTGTATTAGAAATAAAACATTTTCGATTTGAGGACAAACCAGTAGAATTGTTCGAACGTTGCAAAGGGAAAAATTCACACATATTAAATAACACTGAAATTAATAATTATAAAAATTAATAATTATAAACACTGTATTAGCAAATTCTTACCTTGAATGGTTTCGTCCTAGACGTGTATGAACCTGTTCATATTAGTTGCGTGAGAAAATAATACATATATTTGCTATTTACGAAATACGACATTTTTGAAGCGAAACTTCTTTATAAATAAGTAGATAAGGTCTCGGGGATGGTTTGTTCGAAAGGATTCTACAACAGCCCGTGAGTTTATATGAAATAATAGTTTCTTTGAATGCTAAATTTAGGTTTTTTAAACCCTCAGCATCTCTGCTGAGAGGGGTAGAGGCTCCGCGCCCGCCTAAACCCGGTGACCGACTTCCTAAGTGACTAAACGGCCCCCCTTGTTCCTCCGGAACTTACTGCATCCCGAGACTCTATCTCTTCTTTACGAGATGTGATCCTGTGACGCCCCTCTTTTAGGCTTATAATTGAGATGGCCGTACTCTTTTGGTACGAGTTTCTGATGATGAGTGTTGTCTTGAGGCGCCTTTCTTTTAGGCCGGTGTTTGAAGAATCATGTACTCTCTTGGTACGAATTGATGACGACATTAGCCTCCTTTGCGGGCATAGTCAGCGATGTTTCAAATTATTGTGCAATCTCATTATGCCTTTTCAGAATGGCGTCCCACGATTCTGCATCTTGCAACATTTACTTTGGTCAAATGTTAGGGTGTTAGTAACATATTTATAATATCCCAGCTACTCTATATGAGTGAATGATTTTTGTACTGCATCTGGCTCGGTCCTTTTACAGAGGATGAACTAGAAGTTAACGTTTTCTATTGAGATTTCATAGCATTCAGGCATGAAAATCCTTCCAAAGTCAGTGAATTCACGACGTTGGTTCACGCTGTTTTTGAGCAGGATGAGGCGCGAAGGTCGAGTCTAGTGGCCACTCCGATCAACAAGGGAGGTCCCGCTTTTAAGAGTACCTCACAGGGGCTTGCGTGAATTCCAGGCTTATGACACGAAGCGTCATCCACAACCTCACCTAGCTCAACGTTCGTAAACCAGAAAACTCCAATTTCAGTTAGATCTCCCCATTCTGTCCTTTACTCGTCGTTCTGAAGCTACTTGTTAAGCCGGATATACCGAGGTACTCAAATCATAAAGACTTAGCTGAAGACCGGATTGCGCAATACTTATGCAACACAATTATTATAAGGCTACTAAGCGTTTCTTATAGAATTACATGTATTCAATTATTAGTAAAAATAGTATGAAAATCACCATACTTTAAAATATATTCGTTCGGAAGAATTTCTCGTACGATTTGGATTGATATCTGGTTATGCAATACATAACGCGTCGACAATTATTATGAATCTATTAAGCACTGCTTATAGAGCTCCGTAAAATCAATTGTTAATACAAATGGTATGAAAATCCCCATGCATCAAAATATATTCGTTTGGGAGATATTCCCGTACGAATTGAGCCAAGATCACACAAGAAATCGTGATATTAATTATACATTATTGTCACACAAGCAATCGTGATATTAATTATACATTATTGCTCCGATTTTAAATCTTCCCAAAATAAATACATTTCAATAGTGAAAATAATTAATCGATAGATAATATAAATGTGTTCCTTAGCTGTTACACAGTGGCGGTATGATCCTCTCTGGTACTGATGAATGGTAGATTCCTCCATACGTCCGGGCAGCAACTCCGTCCGCAAATGATGTTCTGGAACTCAGGGCTCCGTCGGTAGTCTGTCGGGCAGCGCTCCCGCTCGCAAGTCTGGTCTCGAACTGCAGGGGCTGAGTATATCGTGTTCGCTCCTTTTATAGTAACGATTTCACCATACCTCTGAAATCCACGCTAGTGCAGTGACTCATCCTATGCGCGATGACCTCACCGCCGGCGCTCGCCAT
>JADDOH010008069.1:0-152057 GCA_016648135.1 Agrypnia vestita | reverse complement strand
TTTAAAATCCCTTCATTATTGTGCCGGTTGAGTAATGCAACGCAGCAGTCAACGCGCGTTTGTTGATTTACTTCACTCAATTCGTGAGGTACCCACCTTTCAAGCTTTTTCACCTTACCAATTTGCTTCAAGTGGATTAAAACAGTTTTATCACTAACACCGCAGCCTGCAGCTAACTCGGATGTGGTTTGCGATGGATCCGCTTCCACAATAGCCTTCAATTCTTCATTATCAACTTTGGTCTCCGGCCGTCCACGGGGCTTGTTCTGCAGGTCGAAATTTCCAGAACGAAAACGTTGGAACCAAAAACGCACTGTGTTTTCTTTTGCGGCACCGTCGCCATACACATCATTAATCCTTCGAGCCGTTTCTGCAGCACTGGTGCCACTGTGGAACTCGTACTCGTAAATAACGCGATATTTCAAGTTTTTCATTTTGTAAACTGAGTGACGCAAAGAAAAAAACAATTGAGGAAAAAACAAATGAATTATAATTTTCAAAACAAAAATACATGAGTAAATAGCTGTATAAATTTGGATTTGGAATTCCTAACCAAAGAGAAGATATTTGAAATCAAATTTGCCAGTAGCGCAAAACACCAATTTCATATGTAAGGACCTAATATTTATAAAGAAATGTTTTTATAGAAAAAAATTATTAAAACATTTTTTTAGAAACTTTCATACAGTGTATTGAACGTGTAATAAAAAATAAATATACGATTTCGCATTAAATACCTACACAAAAAAAGACAATTACATAAAACCCATAAATGTAAATACGAAGAGTTGAATGTAATTGTTACTAAAATATTACAGGGCGAAAATGATTTTTTTTCTTTAATTTTGATTATTTTCAGGCGCAAATGGTGAAAGGAATAATTGACAAATTATAATACATTTATCATACATCTAATAATAATTTTATCAATTGAATACGTCTTTACAAACTAAATCTAACTTTTTCAAAAAAAGTATGTAAAAAATATTAATTTTAGTAATCATCCTTGAATGCGTTTCGTTTTCTGACTTCGTGACTTGATGATTATATTTTCTTTCCCGCCATGACCTAATTAATTAACATCGGTGAATAATATTTTTATTGAAGAAAATATGTATAAGAAAAAAATGAAATTGACAAATCTTTTTTGAAAAATATCTGATGTCTATTATTTATATTTAATAAGTGTTAATTCTTATATTCTAGTTTTTCAATAAAAGCTCAATAACATTGTAGTAACATATTATTGTATTCTAATTTTGAATGTCTGTCTGTCCGTAACGTCAGTAATTTTCTGTTTTTTTTCTGTTACAACTTTAGTTAATTAGAGTGAGACACGCAATCAGCGCGCGGCCCTGGTTATAGGCAAGGGTCATTATTAATTATTATTGTGTACCTTGACTTTTCACGGGCTTACAGCCAGTTTATATAAATAAAAATAAAAAACTATTTATTTAATAATCAAGTTATAAGGTTTGTGCTTTTCTCAGGATACAATATTTACTAAAAAAAATTGTTGTAAATATAGACATTAACAAAAACAAAACAAAAAATATATTAGAGTTGAATAGCTCATTGTGAAAAAATGTAAAAACAAATTTAAAAGGGAACTATCTGAAAAAATTATTTGATTATTTAAAATACTTAAATTGCTTTTCTAAAAACTCCAACAATTATTTATATGTAAAATTTATAATCCCGTTGTTTTTTTAATATACCTAGCTAAAATTTTATCTCTTATTTTTTCTTCTTCCTTGCACTGTCCCAAATCATTGCCTAGATAAGCTGTTGGGTCGGCTCTTCTCGTTCTCAGGCTATATATCTTCTTCGGTTCTGGGTATTGCCATTTTTCTGTAATGTTTTGGAGCATTGAGTCATCCAGGAGTTCTTTGGTCTTCCTCTGGATGACTGTAGATCAAGCTCCATAGACATTGCCTGCTTCAGTGTGTGGTCTGGTGGTCTCCGTCTTATATGCCCCAAATTTTTAGATAAAATTTTACCTAGGTATATAAAATGATCAATCATCAATCATCAATTATAAGCCCCTCATTTTTTTAAATATTATCTCTATCCTTGTTGATAAATACATCATTTTTATATTATTATGTAAAAATTTTGTTGATTTATCAATAAATAGTGGTTTTAATTTTAAACAAAAATTGCAAACATAATGTTACCTTTACTAATTATTCTTAGAAAAGAATATCACTTGTAGAAGACATCCTACCGCAGTCTTAAAATGTACAATCAAGATTGTACAACCCTAATCATTGTAATATTAGATCAGGCATCAGATGTGGCATTTAATCTAAGAAATAAAAATGTGAATTTCTCACAGAATCTATTACACTATCTTATAATTCCATCATGATAATATTAGCAAGTAATGCGCAACGTCTGTGCAGTTTGTTGCATAATCATTCTGATCAAGGAGCCGACACACAAACAATAACAAACTGAAGTAAACGGTCTTCGAGAAGCGTTCATACTATACACTTTGAGAAGCTTTCTTAATATACACTTTGAGATTTGATGAACACAGGGCGTACCTTAAATAAACAGTTAAGCTTTAACTGAATTCAAATCTCTTTCTGCTTGGACGCTTAAAACATTATTTTGATTACTTAAGAAAGAATATTGTCACGGTATCAAACTTTTAAAATTAATTAATGATTTTATTCAATCGCGAAAGTCACTGGACACAAATTTAATTGGAGCGCCATTATTTAATTCACACTAATCACTCGTCTGTGGAAAACTTTATACTCGTCTTCTAGAATATTCGCACGTCTGTGATCGCAAATATTCACTATCCAACACCCGGTAGATACTCACTTAATCTATTTCGCAGATCGATATAACGCGCAGCGAATCGCTGTTCCATGGTAATGCTTTGCTGTCAAAAACAACTGTGTGTCGTGTAGCGGCTATGTAGCCCTTTACACAGATAATGTCTTTTCGTAAACATTCGGGTACGATCGACTGACTTCTAGTTCTTTCTAATAATTGGAAAACAATCCATCGAATTCTTGATTGACGATCTCTTGAGTGACAATATGATAAATTTGTATGTACAAATATATACATAAGCAGGTGTTTATATGAACTATATAAACGATTATTTTTTCAAAATATGCTCGCTTGCCTTATTATAGTTTTTAGTTATTGTGAATAACTAAAAACAATATTAAAAAACTACCTCATTCTAATATGTTATTCGTGAATACAAACAAAACCTGGTTAAAAGTTCACACATTCGTGGTAGCCTGGTTGTCACGGACATAATAGTAAACTGATAGAGCGACAATTGAGTTTGTACGGGCGCATAAGACGGAGACCACACAGTGAAGCAGGCAATGTCTACGGAGCTTCATCGACAGTCATCCAGAGAGAGACCAAAGAACTCCTGGATGACTTAATGCTCCAAAATATTACAAAGGAACGGCTTGGATGAAAGCGATACCCAGAACCAAAGAAGATATATAACCCGAGAACGAGAAGAGTCGACCCCAACAGCCTACCTAGGCTATGAGTTGGGACAGTACAAGCAAGAAGAAGAATAAAACCCATATGTCGCACGTTCAAAACAAAGGCGACACTATTCAAAAATTTTCTTTACATTGCATTTTATATGTAACGTAAATATCTAAAAAAATCAAAAACTATGTAATTATAACCTTATTTACATAAACACAAAAAAAAACACATGTCGCATCTTCATAACAAAAGCGATTCAAATCAAATTTTCTTTTTTTCAGTAGGTAGGTATGAACATTTTGAGTTTTTTTTAATCTTGTAAGTATAAAACCAGTATAAATGCCGTGTGCTGTGCAACTAGAAAAGCGTGGATCTTTCTCAACTTGCGTGCAGCAACGAGCACAAAACATGAGTCCATACATTAGTGCAGGTATAAATGAATGGTTTGTACTAATTAGTAAACCCTTTACATTTTTCTACTCGTGTGGGCTATTTTCTTAAGTAAAGAGGACCATTATGAGTTTCCACGTGTTAGAATTGTCGTTGGTGTGGCTAAAGGAGGACCAGTCAACTGTCTTATTCTTTGAAAATTTTCAAAAAAATTATACCTAAAAATGAAAAGAAAACTAAAAACACTCTTAAATATATTTATCATACCTCAATTAAAAGAAATTTTATTATCAGTCCTGTTAAAAGAATGATACTTTATAATTTGAAACAAATAAGAATCAAACAAGACAACAAAAGTGTAATAAAAGTAATCGCTTAGAGGCTATTCGTACTTGCTGTAGTAATTAACAGGTTCAGTATTTTTTACTTTAACTTCATTTCTAACATTTTTTCCAACGTGCTATATATTAGATACACCTGCGTTAAAACTCCAGATTGTCGCATACCTTTAAACTAATGCCAAATTCTACTATTCTGGTGTTATTTTCCCATGTACCATGACACGTAAATAAGTGACTACACATGTACCATGTGACACGTAGTCACTTATTTACATGTCAACTGGTTCGTTCGCCTGATAATGTCAAGTTTTCCGCGGACGCCCTATGTCAATTGACATCTGGCACCATACTTTCATAATATTTTCTTTTGCGTCTTCTATGCGCTGCCCCACTGACACGTTTGACACGCTCACGGTATCTTACAGTACATGTTTATTCATAAATTGTACTGCACTCATTGTATTTAATTAAGTACATATGATATTTTTTTAAATGTCACAGACTGTATAATTTTTTATCACCAGGTTTCTTCAACGTTGATAACAGTGAATATAACATTCCTTCAAATATATATTTTAAATTTTTATAGTTAGAGTTTTTGGAATAGGTGCGTTGTTAAGTCCTAACATTTTATTTAGTTGTATTTTATATATTCCATGTGTCAAGTTATGTTTCATGATTATTATTGGGCACCGTGTAGGGTAATTAATTGCTTTGGGAATTTGCGACTCTGTTGTCCTAAAAGGGAACAATCTTGCAATGGATTAAAGCAATTCCATTGAAAGATTGGCAATCAACAAACCTCACTGGCTTTTATTTACTTGTAGAACAATGAATTAATTTTCAACTACGGATGAATTCGTGAAAATTAAACCTTTGTGAAAATTTTAATTTTTTATAAATATTTATAAATTAATATACCCACTCAAAATCAATTTAAAATTCTTCCAATTACTGAACGAGTTGACTGACTAACTAACTAACCAATTGACTACCGAGATTCTCCGCGGGTATAGTTGGAAAAGACAAAGTACCACACTCTTCTACCCCGACTAGGGCATGAAATACCGGTTAACGGAAAAACCGGTTTATCAGTAAAAATGTCTAAATTCCATTACCGAATCATCGGATAATTTTTTATTAAATATATGTTTCACATTTATTGTATTATATAATATTTTTATACTACGGTACAAAAATGTTATTATATATTACAATATAATAATAATTCAATTTTTGCAGAAAGCAAGAAAGCAGAAAGAGTGTTTTGTTGTATCATTTTTTTGCCTGGAATTTCGTGGAATTTCAAATTTTTACATCTGGAACCATTTTTCTCTCTTTTATATAAATTATATTCTTATTTTAGAAAGCCTTGTAAATAGTGATTTGTGTCTCCTACAGCTTTTCAATTTTGAACCTTACACAATAATTTTTTTTGTGTTAATGCAACAATTTCTATTTTGTATATCAATATGCCGGCGTGTAATCTATTTCTGCAATATTCAATGATTTATCAATTTACTAACTTTTTTGATACTTGCGCGTACAACTGTCCTTTATTTATTTTCTGGATTATTAAAAAATATGGATGAATATGATGAAACGGTAAAAGGCTTGCTTGTTTACAATTATTAACAATTTACAATAAAAACATTGTTGTGCGCATAATACAAAATGAGTATGAATAATTGAACTCAAATTATTGAATTGAATGGTTTTCATTTTATACAGCATTTTGTGTTGCATGTTTGTTAATCGAAATTCAAAAATTTTAACGCAATAAATTATAATTTATTGCAACAGTCAAAACAACCAACTTGTGTAATTTTATACGTTTGTGCATTTTTGTTCCTGTCTAATTACAATATAGATATAAGGGGCTTCGTCTGGAACGGTTTTAATACTAGGCATGCAGACAATGCATCCACCAACTGCATTTAGACTAAAATATTATTGATGATTTGATGATAAAGAAATATTTGACAGGAATATTTTATGTGACAATACGTATATTAATTATCCTATCATGCATAACATTTGGGAGCACGTCATAACTGCTCTTTTGGTAAAATAAATGAAATAAAAAATGACAAAATAAAAAAACCAAATCCGCTGTCTATTCTATCGCGCGGAAGTAAGCGATTATCACGTTCAACAAAACAAATGCAATGTATTTTCGTTGTTATTTTAAATCTAGTAATACATCTAGATTATAAATTGTACCGACAGATATTCCCCTCATTTTTATGGAATTCATTCGAATCGAATCGTTTTTTTATATACATAAATCAGCTTATAGAACGGGAAATTATGATTTACGCCACAATAAATATTTTATATTCAATACCGTAATTTAATCATAATGAAGTTTTGGTGGAATTATTAATATCCTGGCGTATTTTAGAAATTAAATGTGGTCTGTAGATATAATGGAATTAAGCCCCAAGGCTTGCATTAGACGCCATTAATTAATTAATTAAATAGTTAATTACTGTACAATGTTACAGAATATTGCGTACCTGTAACACTTCATAGCATAATTAGATTAGCCTCTTTGATTAGATTTCTACAACTGATGAATTAGAGTAACAATCACTGACCATAGTCGAGAAAATCTTTTACACAGAGAAAAGTTTTAGAGATAATTTGTTGTGCATATTGCAAAAGCTTCAAAGTTTTATAAACGTTAATAATAAAAAAAACATATTAATCTAGACTGAAAATGTTATTTTTCGTTTTGAAAAACATCATATTATATGTGTAGACATATGACATACGTAAGATATATGTGTGGTACATAGGCCAAGACCTATTGTGGGTTCTAGACCCAATAGTATTGAAGTGATTATTGATATGTTATGATTCATTAAATTGGAAGTACTTTTTAATGAAAGTAAGAATTTCCAACCATATATTCCATGTTTTAAACGTCTACTGTGGCAATCTATAAGTACGATTAGTACGAATGCAGAGTTAATACTTAATGGTTTAAAGGTTAAAATGCTCTTCAAAAGCGTCATTTACAGTATTCGGGCCTTAGGCGCGTTACGTCTCAATTTAAAGTCAAAAGTATATCATTAAGATACCTATATCATTAAGAAAAAAGCTGAATTCACGATATTTAATGCGGAAATTGAAATAGAAAAAACATCATTCAAATTTGAGAAATCTCAACATAGTCTAGGATAAAAGAGCTGTTTTTTGTCTACTAATAAGTTTCTGAATTCTCGAACCACATCATGGATAATAATCATTCATTACATTTATGTACCATTCAACTTCTTAATCCCGTCGAGCGTGAATAAAGGAACAGATACACATGCTTATTTTGAGCATGCTCATTAGCACGCTCAAAACTAGTATGCCCTAATAACTGTACACACTAGCTCATTATTAGCATGCTTATTTTAAGCATGCTCACAAATAGGCATGCTCAAAGCTAACAATCAAAATCATATGCTTATTACTGGCACGCTCTTGTCATAGAATACAGAGGAATTCTAGTTCAAAATTGAAACTTTGCAAACTAAAATAGAAAATTCAAGTGAACCAATAAATCAAAACAGTTTCCGGGTTTAATCAAACACACATTCTTATAACTGGCATACTCTTTTCATAGAATAGGGACGCTCTTGTTCAAAATGGAAACTTTGTAAACTGAAACAGGAAATTCAAGTGAACCAATAAATTAAAATAGTTCCCGAGTTTCCATCCGCACATTTTTGATTTTATTTTTTATAATTTTTTTGTAAGATTTGAATCATTCATGTCTTTTAATAAAGTTTCATAAAAATTGTTTCTTTCTATAATATTTTTACATAGCGGGGACCGAGTATTCCACAGACATTCGTGATTCCTATAATAAGAGACGAAAAATAATGTTTTGTCATCTCCCCAACGCGCCATATTTGTTTCATCTGTCGCGGACTGAGAAGATCGCATTGATAATCGATACTAGCCGCGAATGACATAAGCGTGCTCATAAGCAAGCCTGTTCACACATGCTCGAAAATACCCCTTCTAATAGTGAATGACATCAGCATGCTCATAAATCAACCGACGGTTGATTTATGAGCATGCTGATGTCACACATGCCACTAATAAGCAAGGGCTAAAGAAGTTCAATACTGCGCATGCTCACGTGCCACTAATAAGCATGTGTATCAGTACCTTAATTTTAAGTTTAGAAAATCAAAATAAATTTGAACTCAGGTATTAATTTGCTTAACTTTTACCGACTCATCTCCTTTCTCAATAGCGCTACAACCATCTTTACACCAGTAACTCTGACTTTTTTGTCAGTACCTAATTAATTTATTATTTGTATTTCTACCAAATAGATGAAATAAAAATTCCCGTATTTGAAAGTAGTAAGTTTGATACTTTACTTGTCGATGAGAGATTCTAATACTACTCTCAAAACTCGAGTGGTAAAATATAAAGTGTAATTTAACTCCAGTATTGGTAACAAAGTTTATGTTTTCTATCCAATTTAAAAGGTTACTATTTTAAAAATATCTTATTTATCATATTACCCTTTGTCGCTACCAATCTCGTTAACCACTACAAATCCTTCCGCTTTAAAAAATCTCATGACATGTGGAGAATTTATACTTGGTTAGACCCGGTTGTTTCAAGTTCGATCAAAGTAAGCGGTCGATTAAAGCATAGATTTTTACGGGATCGTCTGATTGGTGGAGAACGTAAAAATCTATGCTTTAAAAGAACGCTTACTTTAATCCAACTTGAAACAACCGGCCCTTAGTGATGTCAAACAAAACATGACAATGCTTATATTTCTAACAACTTTACTATAAAAACACATTTCGTAATTTGGAAAGTTTACAGTACGAGATTTATTTAATTATTCACCATGGAATAACTGTGAAAGTTAAGCTGTTACAAAATAAATTACGCTTTAATGGGGTGGCAAGCTTTTACGAAATGCTACCAGGGCAAGCCGTCTGGGGGCTTTTTCAGCGAGACCTCTTCCATTGAGAGAGAACATATTTAGATAAATTCCTATCTTAAATACGACCTTGACAATAGTTCTTAATATTACTTTGTACCTAAAAATGAATGAATATAGAATTTCGATGATGGAAGTTCAATGTTTTGTTCTATAGTTCTATTTTCTTACATGGCGTAAAAATCATAACAGACCAAGAGCCAATGACCGCCAGACTTCTGTAATGGTATCAAACCTGAAATATTTTTTGTAGATGTGCACTATAGTAGATAAGAAGGTTTAGATATTGTGACATTTGGGTCCGGGGGATTTTGGGAGATAACAGGTAATACAGGTACAAAAAAATTAGAATATTTTGAGTTTGTCCAAATTTGTACCAGGGACTGTGTTCTGAAAATATTAGACAAACTCAAAATATTCTGGATGTAAAAAGATGGTCTAAAAAGGAGGAGGAAAAAATATTAAACGATATTTCAGGCGTATTCTAATGTAATGTTAATAATTCGGAAGAATCTCATTACACATATAAAGGACATTTCTTTGAAAATTTCAATCAAAAATAGATATCTAAATAGTGACATATGTGGTGAATTAAGGGGAATGAAAAAGTTTTGGATGACGGTCGACCTAATGATAATTACAATACATATAAAGCGGATTGTAAAACTTGAACATATACCTATATAACTTCCATAATTTGATTGATGCGGTTTTCTATCATGGTAGGAAATGGTGAACGTTACATTGTGTAAAGCGATCACTTAAGCCACCCATACGATAGGTCGTAAGCCCTATGAACGCCCAAAGACTTATATTCCTACTTTTCCAGAAAAAATATTATCTCGTCTCTACGAGACATCTATAATAACGTGACAAGAAAAAATTAGCAAATAAAACGTAAAAATAATAAACCTGATTTTTAATACGTTTAACGGGATAGTATTATGCACTCATATTTATCATTGCTAGATACTTTTCCTGGGTCATTTTAAAAAAAAAGAATAATTGATCACCTCTTTGTAAAAAAAACTAATTGCTATCTTAATTTTTATTCTCTCATGGTGGTGTAATCCCTTAATTAAGGTCGCCAGTGCCAGTGTTCATTTACCACTTCCCGTCTTATAGAGATCTAGTTTAAAAAACCGTTTTTAGTCATAAGAATTAACGATTGCACAATGTAACAAGATTTGTCACGTTATTTGCGGTGAATAAACCAGGTTTTTGAAGTATCCATTCCATCTCGCGACTACCAAACTCGATAACCGAGCGCACTTACGGCTTGCGGCCGAGTGTATCTCAAGTATCTCTGGGCTTTATAAAGAATACCTATCGTCTATGACTTCGCCGATATTATCCTGACCTAAATGGATTCCCGGTACTCGAGCTGGACGGAGATCGCGATATCGAGTACTTTATTTACTGCCATTAATAGGAAGGTTAGCTAGCTAACTGAACTAACGACTGAACTCTTTTTGTTACAAACCGTATGAAAAATATTCAATTAGTATGCTGAAAGGTGAGAAAATTACATCCTTGAAGTTTAAAAAAATACACTCAATTCAAAAATATTTTTTTGCGGTAACTATTGCACTAATAAAATCATTTTTTAGTATCACTGTTTGCTGAATACACAAGTTAATATTGTTTATAAACAAATTATTTTAAGAATTTGTAATCATGTCGCAAAGATTTACGTGAAACGATAAAGTTAATTTATTTTTATTTTTAAATAATGTGGCGTGTGGAAAAAAATTGTTTTATTTTGACAAATTAAATGATTTTGAAAATAATTAAAAAAAAATCTAAGTTAAAAATTATTGAATTAAATTACACCGTAGATAATGTTATAAGTTAGATGTGTGCAATTTTTTTACAAAATCGGGCTAATATTTTTTTCACATATCATCTCCACCAGTCTGGAAGAGGGAGTTTCAAGAAAAACTCAAAAATGTTCGTTTAAAAATTCACCTACCACGCTATGTTCAAATCGTAATATCTCAGCTGTTTTTTGTAAATTTTTAATAAGTGATGACTCAAATTATTTTTAAATCTTTAAGCTAAATACACATTAAAAAAAAATATTTTTTTTAAATTTCATTAAATCAGATAAATCCTAAAAATCTGAAATAATTGTAAACACTTTTTAGGTAGAAACGATCTTTATATTTAGTTGGTTGTCTATCAATTGTGCAGTTTATTGATATAGCGGTTAAGAAACTCACTTTGTAATTGATATATTGCGTCGGAGGTTCAGGTTTCGGTCCACCAAAACTCACCAACGCCTTATAGCACCTTACAAGCGTTTAGCTTAGTTTGAAAATATGAAGAATATTGATACATCGCCTTTCTTTGTACGCGACTTTGTGAACGCATTTCTGTTTTATTTTATAAAAAAAAGTATATTTCATTAAACTAAAAAAAATTTCGAAAACCATTCAGTTTAATAAATAAACTCATGTGGTTAAGTACAAAGTTCATTTCATCATTTTATCAAAATATGTCTAGCCAAATTTTTTTTGCAGTTTATAAAGAATATGTGTATATAAAAAGTGTTAACTAATGCTCTTCTACACTCGCAGTACCTACGAATATATTTTTACGAAATAATAACGTGATTAAATGAACTTTTACCAGGACTTCCATCAAGTCTACGTCCCCCGGAATATACATTTGTACCTGGATTATTTTCCGGCTTATGAAAGGCGTCGTTTGTTAGCAATCCATGTTTGGATTACACCAGTGACTAACAATTCGTTGCATTTTTTAAAATGTCAATGTTTGTCTTCGTTTAACGAAAAATAAACAATAACATGGATCGCTGTGCGCTGTTTTGTATTTTTCTTTTCTTTTATTTACGTTCATTACGCAATGTAAAAAAAAGTAAGAGGTCCTTTTAGCTCCGAGAGGAAAAAGCCAATTATTTGAGGTCGATACTCAATATTTATTGTCTAAGCGAACGATTATTATTTCTGTGGTGAGCCATAATAATTAAATTAAACAAATATTATTATTAATTAATAATTAAATTAAACAAATATTATTATTAATTAATAACTAAATTAATAAACGTCTAATTAAATATGTTGATTACTTCGGCGTCGGTTAGTTTCGGTACCACTGTACGTGCGTACACTTGTCAGGACGGACCTACACTAACTAATCTATAAGTACGAAAATAAATTAGTTATCGAACTGGGGATCTTATGAGAGAAATGGTTATGAAGCATTTATATTTTTTTTGAGATCGGAACCTCGTATTGCAATTCAATTCATTTGACCTAAAACTATGTCATAATCAAATAATGTAAGAAACATTGCATAAAAAGCATATAAATGTAATAATATTCAGCCAACTTTGCAATTATCAATAATAAATTTTATTTAATAGGAATATAACAGTATTCCTGCGGACGCGGATACAACAAATGAATCGACCGATCGATGAAGTCTCAAGTCGAGTCGCGCTTTATTTCACTCACGCCCGTGTGCGAGTCAAACAGCGCGGCCGGACCGGCACTCAGCGCGCCAGCATATTCGGTAATTGTGGGACGCGCGGGCCGCTTTTCTCTTTTAAAATATTATTTGTATCGATCCCGAAAATTACTCTGGTTTAAGGGATCAGAAAAACGTTCGAGATTTCGGGATCATAATCCCTAATTATGTAATAATACTACCTTACCGATATTGTATGTAAAAACCTTAATCGGCTTAATACAAATGAATTAATAAAAAATAAAATAAAATACCGGAATGTTATATTATTATGGTTCTGACGAAAAACTGAATTAGTGATGAGCTAAATCGGATTGTATGGATAATAATTGGTAACTGAGATTTAATTGTCAAAGATTTAGTTTTTAGTGTTCCAGGGATCACTATTCGAATTACGAATAATCAGTTACCAATAATCCTTTCAATCGAACACGGATAATAATAGTCACATTCAGAGTTGAAATAATGGTTTAGTTCATCACTGAATATTTACAACTTTGAGGCCTTTGTATCCATATTATGATGTACACATTAATTATATCTGTGTAATAAATCCTGAAAAAACTTAAATTATTATATTCTAAAAAGTATACTGTACCACAGAGGTCTTTGGAATGAGAGACTGGTGATCATATCTATACATTATTCAATTAATATACATTCCTTAACTTAAAAAAAAAAAAAAAAAATATTTTAAAAGTATTTTTTCATAACCCATTCCCGTCAACGAGGCTGCAGTGTCACGATGATAATTGCATATCTCCATAACTATTGATATTAGATCATAGTTACTAAAATATTTTCGATTCATAATCAAGGCAGGAATCCATCTGTAAAGTATTGTAGACTAGCTATGTTATACTTTGTATAATATGTACTCATTTTTATTTTCTACCGTTTCGTATACAGGGTCTATTCTGAAGGGTGGTGAATGATGAAAATATGAAAAATTTTAATAGTTTTCTTAACTGACTATATATAAATTTGTTTACTAAAATGCCTCACCACAAAGTTGCTTGAAATGATAAATCATATCTACTTAAAATGGTTAGAATTTTTGTAATGAAACATACTTTCATAAGTATTGTTAAATTCATATTACCATAATCATACTATTGTATTACATATATCCATGTAGCTATCAACGATTATATGTTTTTATAAAATAAAATAAATATTTATGACGTAATCATAATTATTTAATTAATAATGTAGTGAAATTTAGTTAATATTATTCTTCGCCCTTCTGACACATTTTAATTGCTTGTTTTGATTCCATTATATTACCACATATATTGAAATGAACGCAGATACAAAGAAGATGATGCAAATTAATGAAAAAAAATTAAAGTATGCAGACTAACTATAAAATTTAACCACGAACCACACTTCCACGCCGATACATGACACTGTTCCGAGTACAAATTAATTCATCATAAAATTATTTCGCACAAATCGAGTGGTTAGATCGCCCACCTCCAGTCAATAGTTAATTACGTTCAATTATAAAAATGAAAATTGCACTTTTCACACTTTGGCAATTTACACACATAAAAGTTTACATATATGGTTTTATATTATTATTATTTATTCTTGCCATTTAATTTTAACATTCTTGCAAAACTGTATAAATTATAGTTAAAAATACTTGAATGCAAATAAATAAAGTATATTCATATTAATAAAAATTAAACGCTATAGAAATCATATATTTATTGAACTATCAACATGTTTTTGTTAATGTCTTTAGGTACTTCGAAATTTAATTTTAAGTATACATTGTTTATTAATAAGACTATATTTTGTTTTCACAACATTTTTTTTTGAAAATACCAACATGTTTCGCGGCCAATGCTACCTTCATAAGTAATTATGAATCCATTCTTAAGTACACGTTGTATCCTGGGGACTATTGATTCAGAAGCATGTTGGTATTTTCAACAAATAAGTGATGAAAAGTATACCCTTATAAATCTTGTGAAATTATATTTCTTTGTGGGAATAAATTTCAAAATAAGCTCGATGAATAGTTACGAATGAAGGTGTTACAGTTCGGATATGTAGGTAGGGAAAAATAAATATTTAAAAGAATTCAAACGCGAAAACTTGAATATCTCTGACGTGCACTTCATAAAGCAGGGAAATATCGCCAGATATCGAGCCCTGGAAAAGTAGAGCATCAACTGAACTGAGGCAACGATTTGGCAAAGCTATTTCAGGCCGTGGTAAACAAAATGATGATAGCCAACTGTTTGTTAAACGAATAAGACCCACGAAGAAGTAGAAGACGAACAGCCATCGTTTTATCTACTTAGTATCCATCACGCAGTAGTAAAAATAAACATATGCCCCAATTTCGCAATATTTATGTCGCAAGAATACAATTCAAAGTTTTATATTCATGATATTAAAATTAAAAATATAAATAAAAAATATACCGGATACTTTGTTGAGCTGCCGAAAAATGTGGGTTCCACCCCTCAACCCAATTTTCTGCACAATATTGTTTGAAGCAACACAGGGCGGACGATATATTACCTGTAAATAAAATGTAATCTTAGTTTGGAGTTATCGTATATTTAATGTAAAATGTGTTTATTTATGTTTGTGTTTATTTATTTTTGCTTATCATTAAATTTTTACAAAACAAACATGAATTGTCGGTTGTTAAATATATACATATGTGTGTAGGATTGTAGAATGATATTCCTATATGGTATTAAATTTAACTACAAAACAATAGCTATAGAAGCGGCAGTATGTTTTCTCCCTTCATTAGTAAAATTAATGATCCCTTTAGTCACATTATTTTAGCAAACTTGTTTTATATTTTTTGAAATGGATTCAGCAAAATTCTACCCAATAAGTGGTCATCAAAGGTTTTGTGCATCAGGTATGGTAAAGTTGCAGTTCTTGACAAGTTTTATATTTATGAATAACGTGTATGTAAGAATGATTCTATGTACATATATGATGAATTCATTTCATTTTTCTTACAGACGTAATCAAAGGTCAGAGTTCAATGCTCGTACCAGACCGGCAAAGTTAGGCCAAGTGTTCTACTTGAAGAGTTAAACATCGTTTGAAAAACAGGAATTCTGTTTCGACTACTTATAAAATAAAATAAAAAGTTGTAACAAAGACGGAGACCATTTCATTCAATTGAATTCAATTACTTGTATTTATTATTATCCTGGAATGTTTGAGGTAATAACTAAAATTTTAAATTTAATAATTTATTCCAGAAATCTAGGACGACAGTCATTAATCGGATATTGAAAAAAGATATATTAAATATTTGCCCTATACCTAACAATCAATTTAAGTATTGGAGAACGAAGTCTTTAATTGAATCATATAGCCAAGTACAATTGTTTTTACTTTTATATATTGAATAAAAGCAATTCCCAACAATTCTTATATCGAATGTCCATCAGTTACCGTAACTAGAGAATCCAATAGCTGATCTTATTCCGGTGGAATGGGTGAACTTATGAAATGTAATCACTTAAGCCATCTCACAGAGGTCATAAGCCCTGAGCCTCCCTGTAAAGACTTCCGTAGACGTTTCCCATATAAATAACTTTGTCTCTGTAAGATTTCTATGATTTATCTTAGTTAAATTACAAGTATTCTGTTTGACTAGTTATTCGGAAAAATTAGTGGCCTATAGTTCTAGGCCACTTTTCAATGTGGATCAATACAATCGCCGTGTGCAGGAATTTTTGTGTCTGAGTAGGTTTATCTCAGAGTCAAAAACTCAATACGTGTACTTGGTATATCTTTGAGATTTATTTCATCACGTCTCATGCCGTGGTCACGGCATATTATCCCAAACGAGTAGAGAGAATAGAACAGAGAAAACGAGTTGATATAACCCATCTGTCACTTGCCGCTGGTTGTTCCATATTCTATTAGAGTAGGCAAAAGACATACTGCCGAGCTAAGAGCAGTAGCTCGTAAACACGTAAACAGATTTTCTTGCGGGGTTTTTCATTCAATGTCGTTGATAGGTGTATACTTATAATCTAATCCCTGCAACGTAATGTCTATTGTATACGACGTTATATTCACGACCTTGTAATAAATGCACAAGTAAACAATAAGCTTTTTTTTCTCTTCTTATTCAAATGACAAGAATAATTAATGGTCATTAAATCGTGTGTGAAACATGTTTTCTCTACTTGAGTTTAATTGTAATTTTCTATAATTAATAAGAATTTTCTTTGTTTTCACAATTTTCGGCGCTAATGGTCCCTTCGTCAGGATACAACGTATACTAAATATGAAAAATCGAAGTATGAACAAAAACATAAATATAAATATATATATATATATATATTTAATCCTGATGAACCATTGGCCCCGAAAAATGTTGGTATTTTCAACAAATAAACTAACTAACTAACTAACCACCACGCCGTTTCCCCGAGAGGGGTAGTCAGGATTGAACGCCACACTCTTCTATCCTGGCACACCACTTTTGCTTCGGCCACATTCATACATCTTCTCATACAAGTTCTACGATTGTTGTGGCTTTAATAAAGAATATCCTTATTAATTATATTGATAATGTCGCCACAAAGTCGTTTTGCTCATTTTAAAGAATGTAATTTTATATTTTACTACTCGATATTCTCGAGTGCAACGAGTCTCTCATCGACAGGTGAGTAATAAAGTATTATCAATGAGAGATTCCGATACTCACAATACTCGAATAGTAAAATATAAGTTTTAATTAAACTAGAGATAATTTTACATCCAATTTAATGATAATGCCAAATCCAACAATAATATTACCGAATTATCATACAAAATCCTCAAAATTGTTTAGTTAATATGTTAAATACAGTTTATGAGATTTGAAAAAGTACATTATTATAGATAAGCTTTTAAAATTATTAATTCTCTACTTGCAGTGATTGATATATATCAACCAGTATGCGTGTGTGAGTAAACTATATAGTATATGAATTTGAATGGGCATGTTTTATGATTAGTGGTTGGCAATCACACCCGTTTACTTAGATGTCACGACAGTAAATTATTTAAAAAAAAATAGAAAATAATAAATATTATATGAGGATCTTCTTCTTCTCGTGACCTGTCCGTTTAACGGACATTGGCTATCGTGTTGGCTATGCGGACTTTGTTCACTGCGGCCCAGAACAGCTCCACAGTAGACTGGCCAAACCACTATCTCAAGTTTTTCAGTCCTCCTTCTTCCAGGGCACCGACTTCCGGCAATCTTTCCCTGCATTATGAGATGCAAGATCTCGTATTTCTCTGGATGTCTCATCACACGTCCTAGATATTGAAGTTTTCGGATTTTTATTGTTTTAATAACTTCTTTTTCTTTATTCACCAGAGCCATAACATTGGTAACTTTGTCCATCCAGCTTATTTTGAGAATTTTTCTGTAGATCCACATCTCCAATACCTCAAGTCGCTTTATCAGTTCTTCGGTTAGCGTCTATACTTCCATGCTTAGAAAAATACGTAGCATCTGACCATTTGCATTTGTAATCCAAGGTTGAGATCAGATCCTCAATATTACTTGTTAGAAGTACCGCATCATCTGCATAACGCACGTTGTTCAGGATCTTCCCATTTATAACAAGTCCTTGAGTAGATTCTTGCAGAGCTTCATTGTATTTGGAGATAAATTTAGAAATTATCTTATTATTTACTAAAGTTAAAATTTTACCTCTGTGTGGAAAAGAGGCTTGTTTCCATTAAAGTCGTGTTTACTTATTCTGTGTGGTGTAGTGTGGAGATCCAAAAAGAGCTCAGTTTCCTGTGTACGTGTCTGTGAAGTTATGTTAGCGATGCAGACTTTTTCCACAATATTCTAACCAGGGATAGATCCACATTAAACAAGGTACAACTGAGCTTGTCCACAATGCTTTACAGGCTGAATCGCGCTGATTTATCTTCTACTTATGAGTCGAAAATATTCTAACGTCTTAGTCGAAACATGAATAGTTATAGAGGAAAGCGAGTTCATGGATTGCATTTTTCTTCAGTATTTCTGATTTATCTTCTACAAAACGTTGGACAATCTTTAAATATCAAATATTACTAATGAATAAATAACTCAAAATCGAACCACAATCTACTTATTAAGTACAAGCTCTGTTATATGGAGTTATAAAATTGGTGTCTTTTTTGACTTAGTTTGTAGACTGTTGTAGTTTGTCGTTGTAGACTATCTTAGTTTGTAGAAATATATTAGTAACACAATAAAAAAAAAAAAAAAAATTTAAATAATTTTTATATTATTATCATATTCTATTTCAAATAAAGATTAGATTCCAGGACTCATTAATCCAATTTTTACAACTAAAAGAACTTAATAAGACATATTTAATATTATAAATATTTAAAACTTAAGTAAAATTTCTACATTAAAATAGTGCGTCCTTTCAACTGAATAAGTATCACACATGCATTACAAAAATGTCATTGTTTTATATACATAGGTATGTATGTAGCAGCACTCACGTACGTGCTCGTTTTTTTTATTAAGGTTAACAAACTCAACATTGTTGCAACATTTATTTGGACAACTTATGTTTTTTCATATTTTTAGCTCACATTCGTATTATTTTATTTAAAAATTATAAATTTAAAATACAGACACATAGGTATATATAAACTAAATCGATCTACAAATGTTTTTGCTGAACAAAAATAATATTAAAGTAATAAATTAAGCATTGTTTCGTTTACAGAGTGGAAGTTCATGATTAACACAATCATATTTAAACACAACGTTTTGAACATGATTGTATTATATTGAACATGATCACTTGCTTGACCAAAATAATGTTAGGGTCCTACATCTAGAGGCGAAGGGTCGTAAACTGAATGCTCTAGAAATACTAGAAATTAATAAAGCATCAAAAATAAAAATAACCTAATAAACATTCATTCACTTGCGTCATTCCCATTGTTAAAATAAGTATTATTGTATATAAAAAATAATTACTGTTGTATATGTCAAAAAATAAAAACCCTCGCCCTCCCCCCCCCCCCCTCCCTCACTGTCATACCCTTACTTTCTATTTGTCGACCATATTGATTAAAAGTAGTTCTAATATTGCCTCTGAAAATGATGGTTGTACCTATCCATCGAAAGCGCTTAGGCTTATATAACTGAAATTAGTGGAATAAAACGTTGTGTATAAAGCATTGTGTTAATATTAAAGTAATGCTCAAACCCAAAATGAGTATACAAGTAACTGTAATGATAGTCCAATTTTTTATAAAAAAAAAGTGATAAATAATGGAAAAAAAATGCAAACTAAGATGTCGCATAACTCCATAACTATTTGTATTAATTAGGTCATGGTTGCTTGAACATTTTCGACTCATCGACAAAACAGGAATATATTTCTACGAGGTTATTAATGTTTTACAAATAACCTTGTTTAAGTAGGTACATACTTCATGAAGCGATTGAAGGGATAGTAGATATTAATAAAACATGGAATAGTCCTTCTATGTTGGATTAGAACACCCAACAAACTATATTGATTTTTGTAATTATATTTAGATTACTTGTAGATTATTACTTGTAGAAAGATTATAATAATGTTGTATTTTAATAATTTAATAACAATACTATTGTATTATTTATTTTTTAGATTTGTTTGTTCGGAGTTAAGTTAATAGAACTCCGTAATCACACAAATGAAAATAAAAACACACTTGTTTTTTAGTTCTACTAATTTAATTTTTATGGGACGTAATTCGATGTAAATTTTGTCTTCATTATAGGTTGTGTGTTGTATTTGTTTGTATATTTATAGTGTGTTGTATTCCAAGGACATGGATAAAAGGAACGGTCGTGCAAAAAGCAGCAGGGACAGCAATTTCCAAGTCCCGCATTTTTAAAATATCATTAGTGTTCTAGCATAATTGCTAAATATAATCAAAAAATACCCAAAATTAATATGAATAATGCTATCTATATCTCATTTATATCAATTTGTATTGCCTATCTTTAGTTTACCATTATTTACTATTCATTAGCACAAAATTGTTTCTTAGAATCGTGTCAAAATACAAAATCCTATCTCAATTCTCAATATTGCGTTTTTTTTCAATCGTTTTCATATAAATATAATTTATTGACTGTAAAATAGTTAGATTGATAATGCTCCATAAGACGAAACGCGTCTCACAAAAATTAAATTGGTAAGTAGAATTTAAAATTAAGTGTGTTTTTATATAGGTACATCAAAATGTAAAATTGAGATCGTAATAAAAATTCATATTGTCCTTTTAGTACTTAAGAGCGACATGATGTAACCAGGGTTCGGTCCCAATCTCCAGGCTAACAGATAAGTAAGTACACACGTTAACAAAACTGTCAAGTGCATACGTGTGCTGAAGTCGAGCACAATGGTGTAACGAAAAAGACTCCAAGTTGTCTTGGGTTTTTACTGAAGAAGAACAACACGACGACGGAAGAGTTGTGTAATAAGCCTCATATTTGAGTAGGCTGCCTGCACAAAGCGAGTTAAACAATGCGATTGCTCAATACGCTCGCGGCTATAAAAAGCGAGAAGCGATGCACTCGATGTGTGAACGCTTCACGGGAATCTGCTATTTTCCGTGTAATTGTAGTAACTGTGTCGTTTAAACACCATTATGAGCGATCACATGTGCGCAAACACGACATTTTTCGACCATGTGAAGTCTAAATTACATTTTGTAGCGATAGAGCGAGCGGGACGGCTGGAAATCTGCCAATATGTAAAAAGCGGCGGGATGTCCGACGGAAGCGTAGGTCACGAGGACGGTCCGCGTTGCGAATTGCCGAAATGCCGCTGTCGGAACCGTACAAATGGAAGCGAGAAAACCACTTTCTCTCCGCGGATTGGTTCAATGGTAGCGAACATCGCCGAGCGGCTCCGAAGCGCGCTCGGATGAGCAGGATTCACTGGGTAGGGTCGGCGGGGGAATGTCTTGATTGTGCGGAGTGGGGGGCGGGAGTCGTGCCAGCGCGTGTCCAGAATGATAGACCAAGGATGAAATAAGCTTTGCAGTCCAAAAATTGGCTCCCTCACTTAATTTAACCCAATGTTATATAAGATAATTTCATCTAAAGGGTTTCTTTCTGCAGACATTCGATATTCATTTATACCTTTTTTGTAGGACACGTTGAATAAATTGTTGAAAAATATTTGGTTCTGCGATAGTAGTTTTGTCTGCAAATGAACATGTTATAGTTCTTAATTGAGGATAAATTATAGAAGTCTCATAGATACGATGAGAAATTGGATGAAAGTCTCTTATACGATGGCCCAGGGTTTATAGCCTGTATGAGCTAGCTTAAGTGATCATTCTACACAATGCAACGTTCACCAATTTCATCGTGAAAACATCCACACATTAATCAAATTTTGAAAGTTCTTTATATAGGGTTATTTGGAAAACATTAATAACCTCGCAGGACTATATTCTGCCTTGATTATGAGTTGAAAATATTCAAACTATTATGACCTAATATCAATAGTTATGGAGATACGCGACATCAAAGTTTGCATTTTTTTTCAATATTTCTGACTTATTTTTTATAAAACGTTGGAATATCATTACACTAACTTATATCAAATATGAAAAAATCATTCCCTTTAATACAAGTCAAATAAAATAATGAAAACCTTCGAATTCCAATTGGAAATTTTTCAGGGTTTTTATCATTTAATTTACCTTGTATTGAAACGGATGAATTTTTCATAGTCGATATAAGTTACTGTAATGACAGTCAAAAGTTTTGCAAAAAATAAGTCAGAAATATTGAAAAAAAAATGCAAGCTTTGATGTTGCATATCTCCATAACTATTGATATTAGGTCATAATAGCTTGAAAACTTTCGACTCATAATCAAGGCAGGAATATATCCTGCGAGGTTATTAATGTTTTCCAAATAACGCTGTATGTGTTCGAATACAGAACCTATCATAATACTGCTATGGTCTCTGCTAGAGACATCTATTGATTTTTTTTCTTATTATATAGCTTTCGCAACTAGTAATGGTACTTCTATATTTTATTTTTTAATGTGGAGTTTTTTTATCAACATTCCTTTTTTTTGACGTATATGACATTCTTTCGAATTATTACATATCTACTAGAATACGCCTGAAAATCAATATTTTTAATTTTAAACTCCTATATGTATTGTTATACTTCTATTGAGACTGTCCGGAAAATTTCCTGAGACTTCTTTTAGAGATATTTTTGTACGGTACTACGGAGAATTACACAGGTCCTCTGGCATATATCAACTATCAACCACTTGAGGTAGTATAACAAATATTAATGATTCAATACGCCTTTATAAAATAATCCATAACAGCATATTGCTCTGCCAATTCATTCTCTGCGGAAATCCATTTACTATCTACAATACAAACTTAGCTGTGTCATCATCTAATTAGAATGTTCATAACTTTAAATACACATTTATATTACGGAGATGGTGTGAGGTGCCTACGGGGACGACTGGTTTTGGTTTGCGCATGGTCCTAAAGAGTATGTATGCAAAATTTTATTTTGTTCTACCGAACGACATGGGGTTGTTTAAAGAACAGAGAGACGTACATTCAATTTTATATTTTAAGATTGCTTTTTAATTCAACGACTTGTTAAAAACATATCACAAGTTGGACTTTTGATCTTTACAAAATTTGTACGGATTGCTATTATTTTTAAAATATACAAAATAAAGTGTTTTCAAAATATTTAGAAACCGAAAAAATCAACAAATATTTTTATTACGAAATTATTAAACATAGTATCTTCTGTAGAAATGCTTACCTGGTTACCGGTAGAAACTGTCTAATTCAAAACAACAAACTCTTGCAGAAAGGTTTCTCTTAATTTACGGCACATTATTTAACAGTATTTGTAAGAGAATCCTGGCTGAGTTTATTTACCAGCGCATATATTTCAAATAAGAAAACCTCCTTCGTGTAAACGAAAAGGCTTATTACATCATTCGCAAACGCCGCTGTCTCTGTTCTCATCCTTGTACCAGTCTAACATACGCTTATCCCGGGCTAAGCGAATGACAAGTGTTTATCTTGAGTCCTAGTGAACCGACTTTGACGGCAGATTGAACAAGAATAAGAATTTTATATCAATAACCTTTTTTGAAGTACAAGAACTTAGGATATTGAAGCGAAAGTCTATTTAACCCTGACCTATATCCGAACGGTATTTGCGGTTCACAAATTTTTTTCTCGCGTTCATGAATTGACCGTTCGTAAAGATACGGAACAAAAACCACAGTACCTAACTAGGTCACGGGATGGACCGTTTGAAATGTGTAGAGAAAACTTAATTGGTAAGTATTTTTAGGTATTTTACGTTATACCTATGTTAAATGTGTGTAATAAACTAAAGTATAATCAGGAAAAAATATATGATAATATTTATAGTGAAGCGCACCGAATGGAATATAATGAAATTCAAATAACAAATCGTATTATATCATTTACTAATACATACGTAATACATACTATGTATTACGTATGTATGGATGTGTTTATACCGAGAGTGCCAAAATAAAGAGCATCAAAACCATCATCATTCTTCAGCGACAAACAATAACGACAGACAATTTTAATAGACTGGCGACTTATCAGAATGTCTGTGACAAGACTACGAAAATATTATATTCACACTTATAGGTCGACCACAATCAAAAGACCATTCCCTAGCTTTGTCCGGTTAGAAGAAAGCGGGGGAAAGTTGCCTGGCAAGCCCGTATTACAAGCCTCAATATGATATTCCAAATAAATATATATTTTTTAGTTTAAAAAAGGTTACTTATTTACTAGAAAAACTTATTTTGTGTTCATTTTTTGCATAATAACATAACACATATTTTTTGCGCACATTCTTTTGAATGCGGTCTAGCTATAGTTATTATAGAAAAAACTGCATCAAAGCCTTGCTGAAAGGTAACTTTCAGAAGATCAACATTTAATTCCTAACGGCAACATTTCCTATAATTTTTCCATTATGTGTGCAGAATATAAACTCATCTGAGCAGTAAATTCAATACGAAAAATGTATGCGAAATGTGCATTTTTGCGTCAATTACTATGCCATTTAAGAAGTCACACACCTAATTAGGAAGTAATTATCTATAAGTTAATTTCACAATATGTTATCAGATTTTGGTGCTTCATCCCATTAGAGTCCAATAGGATGATTCCAAATTTAATGTTGGTCAATGTTCTCCCTATTAAGGCAAACTAAAAAAACAAACTAAATGTGGTTTCGCATTTCTGTGGGCAGAGGATGGGTACATGTATATTTTTAAGTGTACGGCCGCACACCCGCACATCCACACACCCTTAAAGGAGACATTGCTAATAGTTTGAACTGGAGAGTAATTATATAAATTGGTACCCGATAATTCGAAACGGAATGCCTACAGCGAATTGCAATAAGGAGGAGAAGAAGACAGTGAAAAGATAAAGAAAAATGAAATAGGGAAACTTGTGCCATAATTATGAGAGGCTGTTTTCCTCGAGCACAGAGAATAGCTTATTACGTACAAACGAATAACGTAGCGTAGTATTCTATGCTTTTCCTAGTATGTACTACGAAATACATTAAACCAATACAATTATGCACTGGCATTAAATGTATAAATTCTCGATAGGTGTAAAGGAACGAAAAAAAATGTAAAAAGAATTTGAATAATAATTTGAACTAGCTTTGAAAGTCTGACCGCGAGAAGTTGTCCGATGACATCACCGTTTGTGAATGCTATTTTTTACACGGAATGAATCGAATGCGTTTTACACCGCAACAATGTGTTCCTTCTTTGCAAAGATTATAATTATCAAACTGTTAGTCTCAGTTCGCATTATGCTACAACTTTTTATAATTTAAATGATTTTTTAATATTATTGATTAGCCTCTTGAATCTTTCGCTTCCACAGGCTCATTCACGCCAGCTGTTTAATGTCTAATGTAAAGTTTTTACAATACAAACAATTTATTCTTCCACTAATTTTCGCTGTCGAAAATCGAAATTAGCTTTGTTTGTATAAATATTATATATCGTTCATATTCAATTATAAAATCAAGACTGTGAACCATTTTTTTTTAATAAAAAAAAATTCAAATGGAAATTTTCATACGAAATACTTCTAAGCTGAAAAACACACGCTATAAAATTATGCAGGGCCCGTCAAAAATAATATTTATTTAAAGGATTGGTTCCAAGCAGAAAGTTGGTAAGAAAATGAGCGCTGCTCACAATCAGGAAGCATGTAATTTTAGAGTGCTCGCAAGATTTTTTAATAAGATGTGTTTAATTTTCAACATGATAATTAGATACTATAAAATATGCCATATATGTTTTAGAAATGCACATGTTCGCGACTATTTCCTCCACTGGGGAAATATAATATGGAACACACCGATCATCTTACGACATGAAACAAGTTCTTCTCAGAGCTGCAACATATTATTGTACAACAGTAATCATTATAACTTCAGGTGCTCGTGTATCATTAGTGAGCGAGGTACTTGCATTTTAAAATAAATGCGATAATTTCGTTTTTGTTGTGAGAAGACAAAAAAATTATTGAAAATATGCATATTTTTATAAAATTATATATTTCCACTTCAATACACGAATTAATTAATTATTTTGTTGAATCCAAACCCACCTGGCATACAAGGATCAACTAATCAGAGTGATTTTTATTTTAAATTAGATGATTTAAAGAAATGCACTTGCCGACATTGAATTTATATGTAACATTAAAAAATTCTAAATTTATTAATTAATAAAATGGCAGACGTAAATCGTAAAACGCGTCATCCATGTGACAAGCATATAAAACAATAGACACAAATTTATTGTATTTTTTATTCCAAGAATCCTCGCTTTTAAAAAGATCGAAAAAATTTTTTTTTATGAAAAGTTAATTTCAAAAAACTAGCATACCTAGTTCTTGTCAGCTATTTTGAGGGATTCTTTCAAATATGAAGTATGAGTAATTTATATGTATATTACATTACATTATAATTAAAGTTAGCACAGTAGTACAGTACATTATTATTATTATTAAGTGCGCAAGTGTGCAAGAAACTGCAAGTTTAATAATAACAGGCAAATCGAAGAACAAAATATACATATAAATTTTTACTCCGCGCAAGAAGGAATTTGAGTACCCTCCAATTACTTTACTACTTCCCGTACTTCACATTCATTCTCTATAACGTTGCGCATTGACGTCAGATACGAGTAGAATATTTAGAATTTCAAACAATTTTCAAGGCACAATTGTGCGCGTGTACGTACATATACATACACATATATACAGACACGGTATGTTAAACAAAGAATAACAAAATGTATAAAATATTGTCCTCAACTAATATATTTATTTATAACTATAATTAAAAAGTTATTATTTCGTCTGATTCCCCAGTTTCACTGATAGTCCGCAAACATTTTTTGATTAAAACCACAATTATAATTGACATTTTCATTTCATTTTTATTTTTTCAAAAATAAATAACATCAGTAACTCTTCAAAAAGAGCCTAAAAACACATTTTTTTCGGGATGTCGCACCTGTACAGCGCCCTTGAAGCGTCTCTTACGCGGCGCTATATAAATTAACATAAACATAAACATAAACATCAGATATGCTGACGAAGTAGTCGTATTGGCTGAAAGTACACCTCATTCTCAAGAACATGAAGAAAATATGTGGCTGGAAAGGCTGGTTTGACAATCAGTGTTTCTAGAATCAAATGGATGTCATTTGGACGACTTGACTATTCTGTTTTATCCCTGCAGTTGAAAGAATTTAATGTTAAATGCTTGAGCAATTTAAATACCTCTACAGCATCATAACACAAACACTTTATCCAGATACTGGAGTAAGATGCAGAGATGCACGTGCAGCATTTAATAAAATGAGGGCATTCTTTTGTGATGTTAACTTTAACCTAAAACTTCGGCAGATAATGATAAAGTGTCACATATGGTCAGTTCTCTTATATGGCTCTGAAACAGGGCATTCTTCTGTGATGATAACTTAAAACTAAAACTTCGGCAGAGAATGTTAAAGTGTCACATATGGTCAGTTCTCTTATATGGCTCTGAAACAGGGCATTCTTCTGTGATGATAACTTAAAACTAAAACTTCGGCAGAGAATGATAAAGTGTCACATATGGTCAGTTCTCTTATATGGCTATGAAACAGGGCATTCTTCTGTGATGATAACTTAAACCTAAAACTTCGGCAGAGAATGATAAAGTGTCACATATGGTCAGTTCTCTTATATAGCTATGAAACAGGGTCTCTGAAAGTTTATGAAGCATTCGAAATGTGGATACACCGGAGGATGCTTCGTATGGACCGATTTGGTCAATAACACGGAGGTACCTCAGAGAGCTAGAGCCAGTAGAGAGCTACTGTCGAATGTTAAAGTGAAGGAAGTTCCTCGTTGGGTCACGTGTTACGTGGGGATAAATATCGCCTCTTCCAACTCGAGAACAAGATAGAAGGAAGACGGCGCGTTGAAGGAAGGCAAATGTCCTGGCTGCGCAACATCAGAGAGTGGACCGGAATGAGACACGTGGAAGATTTGTTACGGGCAAAGCACGACAGAGAGGTTTTCGTACAAGTGATCTCCAGCGTCGAAGGAACCTGACAAGGCACAGAGAAAAAAAAAAGATTATTCCTTTCTTGCTAGTAATTAATCTAAGTCCAGCATCAATATAAACTACGCTAAAAACGAAACAACCACGCATTGCGAAAACACGTTATTAATAGTGTCGATAATATTATGATAAAGGGTGTCTTTAAAATGAAATAAAATACTTAAAATCGTGATAATGGCTATGATATATTTTTATTTTATTTATTTATTATAGGTATATCTTGATATATATATTTCATGAATGAAAAAGTTTATTTGTATCAATGAATACAATACATTGATACAAATAAACTTTTTTTATATATAAATAAATTTATTTTATAGTGTTTACATGATTGTCCATTTCTCGTTTAAATATGTTTTATTTTTTTTTTTTTTGTTCATTATCATAAAACATGATTTATGTTAGGCTCCTAAAAATTCTTCTACTTTATATTATATTGTGAAAGCCCACTAGGGCGTTGATAAATAAATATGATTTCAATACTACAATTTTCGAAATAAATTTGCACAATTTCATGCGTTGTTTTGGCGTAAGTCTACTCAAATAGCAAGTGAAGCACTCAAGGTGAAATAGCAAACCAAACACTTGGCTGTCGATAGGTGTTGCCAATTCGAAAAACTCTAAAAAAACGCCCTATATCTAAACAGTGATTTAAAAACTTTTTTAATTTGAAATTTCTTTATAGAAAATAAAAATATTACATACATTTCACATTGAATATTCCATTTTTTTAATACATGTTTAACTGTCCCCAGTAAAGTAATACTTGTGTTTGGGGACAGGAGTATGATACATAAGAGAATGAATAAATAGTACGTATAAGTTAATAATGGAATAGTGTAGAGAAATACAAACATTATAAGATATATATTAGTGACTCAAGTATACTAATTATTTCGGAGTATCGTTATTTTTTATAATTCTAACTATTTTTTGTTTTAATTATATATATGCTATTTGTTTTATGTGTTTCTTGAATTTTGTATAGTGTTCTTCAGTTCTAATATTCATTGGTAAGTTATTGAAATATTTGACACCTAGATAAGCGTAACGGTGTTGTGTGGCTGTTTTGTTATATTTAGGAATGTTTAAGCATCATATATAATCTGTCTAATCTTTCCAATAAAGTCAATACCATGGCCCACGCCACGATTTTTATGTGTTTTATTTCATTTTAAAGTGCTCTAACACGCTTCTTGAGGACCTTGGCGCTTGACGAAGAAAGATGACAGACCGGATGGTTTGCGAGGGTGCGTGGCCTGGGGTCTAACAAGAGCGTTGTGTCAAGCCTATCACGGACTCTGCATAGTTTCAGTTTGAATCACCGGATTAAAACTAAAACTGATCATATATATTCATTCGGCCGAAACCGAACATGAACAGAAACGGAATGAAACATTTTTTAGCCTCTACGCCATCGATGGCGAACCTCTGATAACGGAGCACCCCGGCGACAGAAATGTCGGTGCCCTCTGATGCATGAAAATTGGCCGGAGTAAAGTCCGGACTGCAGGGTAAATGATCAAGAGCCAACCGTCCACCCTATTCATATTTTCAAGTACTCACTTAAAGATTGCCTGAGCGGTAAACATTTTAGAAATGATAAATAACAATGATTTTTTAAATAGACTGGCGATGGGTGACTACAACGGTATTTTAAATCTCGTGAACAAATTTAATAAATGTTTAAATGTAAGAGATGTGTAGAAATTACAGAGTATAAAAATTCATAGAGATCAACTAAACCCGTTCTTCAGGAGGGCGGAAGGAGTCACAGCAGTTCATGTCCCAGTTAGAATACTGCAGTTAAAGTATTTATTCTTGCATAATTAAATCCCCAACTAAACAAGACGCATTTTTTACAACAGACGATTTTTTTTAAATTTTGTTCAAAACAGTGTTTCTTAGTAAAAAACACTTCTTGTATTTACTGATACACACTTTAAAGAGTATGTAGTCTGATCTTTTCACAATTGTTTAAATGTTTAAACAAATATGCTAGTAGTATTGTTTTTAAATAAGGTGAACGTATTGCTAAAAGAAACTTAAGTTAGTTCATGGCTAAATATTTTGATGGTTTATTGTAAAAATACATTTAGGTACTGTGGCGAAGAATCTACTGTTAAATATAATTTAAAAATTTTCTAGAAGATTTGCATCAGGTTTAAAAACTTGTGTTAAAGCAAATTACACAGAAAAATATATACAGAATATTAATTTACAGAAGTCAGAAACATTGAAAAAAGGGCAAACTTGTCGCGTATCTCCATAACTTTGATGTAGGTACGTTGGTTCTGGAACATTTTCGACTCATAATTTAGGCAGGAATCTATCTACCTGTTAAGTAGTGTGGACTGCCTCCGAATATGCCCTATATCCATTATCGTCACCATGCTGAGATCAGCCTCACATTCACAACCAATAATTGATTTATGATCGGGTAAAGTGATACCTCAGGCGACACCTGCGACCTCATTTCCACCGCACTCAATTTTCCTATTTTGCGACCTGCAGGCACATCGATAATAATTACAGAAGTCTATGACACACTCCGTAGTTTAATTAAAACTCGCCCAAATTAGTTTGCCATGCAGTTCTTGCATATTCATGTAACAAATAACTAGTTTCAGCGCTTAATTATTTGGGTAATTATAGAATCATGCATTATATTATAAGTGTGTATGTGGAAAATAAGGCAAACTTTTAATAAAAATAGTTAAATCGAAGTACCAAGTGTATAGCATATATTTTTAATCCGCGCTTGAAGGAATTTGGGTACTCTCCAACTGCTTTACAATTTCATATATTTACGATTAGATTAACAGATAAATTATCTCCAGACTAATATATTTATATGTATACGTATATATATTTTCGTATATATATACGAAAATATTTAATTCATCTCTTAAATATACTTCTTGCTAATTAATTATAAAATAAACATGTATTTGATCGAACATTATATGTACCTTTTGCAAATTTTACATCATTTTAAAGTAATATCATTTAAATATTTTATACTTTTCTCCTGAAATATTATTCCAAGGTATTTTCACCTACAAAAATACTATTAAACATTTTTTTTATATTATAACATACATATTAAGGTAAAACAATATTATGAAAAGAAAACATGGACTAAAATATATTTTAGATGTTTTTATATGAATTATATATTAGGTGAAAAAAAAATCACTACTTCATTAGCTGATTTCTAATTTTGTGTCTACTTCATACAATACTTTTCGTAATTTAAAACTGGTTACGGCGTTTTTTTTAAGGTAAAACGAGAAGATTAGTTTCTTAGAAGGGAAAATTATTAATCTACCCGTGTCTTTAACTGAAAACCGATTATTTTGTATTTTTTTTACAAAATTGTATAAAAAATATGTTAGGTATTTATTATCGCGTAGTACGTGAGCTTATTTGAGATAATTTGTGGAAGACGTTTCGCCGCTGGCGGTGTAAAAATAAAACGATTGTTGAGCATTTACGATTTGAAATCCGATTCCCCCACTTTGGCAAGTACTACTAATTATGTGACACCGAGTACGGTGCACAACATTAAAACTGCCGTCTCTAGCAAACCGCGAGCAACGGACAAATTGCTCGCAGATGTCATTGCGGCTTGCTTATTTATGGTAAGGATTATTAAACGTATTAAGGTAATTGCACGAATTGTCTCCACGGATTATATTTTCAACTTGAGACACTTTCTGATACAGGGATGTGATCAAAGATACTCCCGTGAGAATCTTTGATCACATCCTCAGTTTTCATAGACCACCACGTAACACCAAGTCTCGCGCTTCTTTTACTTCAAATGTCAATCAATTGACCATTTATGTTCCGTTCTGTTATGGGAATTTGAATCTCACCAAAAGCAATTAAAATCGAATAAATGCTTACAAGAAAAAAATTAAAAATCCCAATTTTGTATTTCATTTTTTATTTTTTAATAATCCCTTAAATTCCAACAATATATTTCATTTAATACGTACCTTTTTATATAAAAATATATTTTTAATTTTTAACTTAATTCTACAGTTTATTTAATTTTTTACACCATATCCTATTTCTTTAATATTGATTTACATTACTTTGGTTTTATTAAATTGTAAGTGAAGTCCCTTTCTAAGCACAATTGTTACGTTCTTTTACAAATTATGAATATGTTAACCTAATTCAAATAACTCATTGTAAGTCGGTAAAGATAATAAATATTAAATAAATAATTTTTAAAAAAGTAATTGAATACATTTTTTGGCTACCGTAGCATAGAGTTATTCTATTCAAATAGTATAGTTAATTTTTTTTACTGTTGATAAAAAATTCATGCATTATTTTTTGACAAGTGTAGCGTATTATTATAAATGAGTGATATAAAAGCAAGGGTAACAATATTAAAAAAAAAATTAATGCAGTAATCGACGTTTGCTAATTTAAAGTGTACTGAATTCGAAATTTCATAGAAAATATAACCTTTAAATTTATAGGAAACATGTTTTTGGAAAGGATGAATAGAAAATCTTAAATTCAATACTTCCACGTCTCTATTCTCGATGACTTACTTCACTCAAAACATTTTTTTTTTGGATATTGCTGCTTTGTTTTTGTACCAAATTGTGCAAATAATAATTGTTTGAAATCGTGATCCCTGCCCCAAAGTGATCGAATGGATTCATTTAATTTCACTTTGCCATAGAGAAAAATGTGAAAACAAAAATGTCAAAAACGATTTAATAATTTTTAAATTCATCAATTTAATATGCAACGAGTGTTATTGATATGTCGTCAGAATAAACCTTTTTAAAAAACAAAACAAATGCCGAACGTGGGAAATGTTTATCAATGTTTGCGAAATGTCGATCGAGCGCGTTAATAAACATCAATACAGAAATGTCATGTTTTGAAATATTAATATTTTTATAATTTTTTTCCATCAATATTTAACAAAAGTTAAAAACATTTTGGTTTATTCTGCGAAATCCACAATCAATATTGGGTAGACTTAAATAAATGTAATATATTTTAATTTTTAGTTTAATTTAATAGCCTTGGATCAGGCTGGAATCATTTAGATAAGAAAGATAAAATAATGAATGTGTATTTAAAAAGATCCGAAGTATCAGGAGCAGCCTTCTTCTAATTACGGTCCTGGCTCAATCCGTCATTTCTCACAATCCATATTTAATGCCGCCGCAAGACTTATTGCCGGTGTTTCAAAGTTTGGGCATATCTCACACCGTCTTCAAAATCCTCACCGGCCTAATGTCCAAAGAGGATTGAATATTGGTTATTCAATAACGCAATATTCAAGGCTATTCATAACATGGCCCCTCAATATCTTACCGACTTCTGCATTCCATTTTCAGCAAATAATAGAAAACTAATACTTCGCTTGGCATCAACATCCAACACAAGAAGGTTAGTTGAAGTAAATCGCACCCACGAAACTATCTTTGGTGACCATGCTTTCGTGGAGGCTGGACCAAAGTTATGGAATAAACTACCAAATAAACTGAGACAAACAGGCCGCTTACCACAATTCAAAAACCAACTAAAGATGTATTTATAAAGACAATCATACAAAAACCAACAAGTACCAACACTGATGTATGGAAGTGAAGCCTGGAGCTGGCAGAAGAGGAACGAAAGTAGATTGAATGCAGTGGAGATGATATCCCTCAGGCGTATGTGTGGCCCATCCATTTATGATAGAGTAAAGGCGTCAAGCTAGATTCTAAGCTCACTTTTAGAAACTACTTTGATAATATCACAAACAAAGCATATACCTACTGTGTTGGGATTTATCACCAGAATTACTCGCGACTTTAAAAACCCTCAAAGTCTAAAAATTCTCTATACATCACTACTACGAAGTGTATTGGAATATTCGTCAGTTATATGATCACCTTATTACACAACATATATTACGAGAAATGACAGAGTGCAGAAAAATTTTCTACGTATTTTGTCATACAAAACTGTCAACATAATAACCTTCACAGCTACGAAGATCGACTTGTCTTTTTCAAGATGCACAAACTTGAGTCCCGACGGAAAAAAGCCGATTTCGTTGTGCTACACAAGATTCTCAGAGGAGCTATTGATTCTCTTTCTCTATCTGACATAAATTTGCATGTTAAACCCCGTATAAGAATCCAGAGCTCTTTAGAATAAGTCAGTACACTAATAATGTTGGTTACTCTTCTCCCATCAAAGGTTGTATTGTGCTGGTGCTGACCCTAATATTGATGTTGATATTCTTGCAGACACCTTATCTTCGTTCAAAAACTCACTCATATACAACATCCATTTTCTAGACGATGACCTGAACCTGTAGATCCATTATTTATTAAATACTAATCGCACTATATTCAAACACTAAATATACAATACACATAAATGTAAATGTAAAATACACTTAAATGCAAAAATACATGTTGCTAGAGCGTGCCGAAGACACTTGTAATTGGGATAATGGGCATAGTCTTCTTATACATATAATGTTTTATTATTAGAGTATAACGTACCTATTATCCTGTTAGTATCTCTAATAAATATAATTTTAAAAAAATAATGCAGATATTAGGAATGAATGTGAAGCTGATCTTAGCATAATTAATAGAATTAAAAAATGATCGCTCGGATGGTTTGGGCATGTTGAGCGAATGAATGAGGAAATAATGAGAAGAAAGATGTACAATGCAAGTGTTGATGGCGCCATTTCTCTGCCTACCCCTACGGATAAACGGCTTGATGGTAAGTAAGCATTTAAATTTATTAATTTGACTTATTCAGAGCTGCAGTAGGTACATAAAATAATGATAGCTAAGGTTCATTGAACGCATGGGGCACGAGAAGAAGAAGAAGATGGGTCTTGCTCCTTTATAATTCTCAGTGTGTAACCTCTTAAACAAATAAATAAAGTATTCGTAAGACATAACAAAAATATATAAAGATTTACAATACGGTGGCAAAATGAGATAAAATCATGAAGGTAAATTCAAGTAGCGACTGCCAGGAGAGCATTACGCTAATGGTCAAATCAGCAACGAGATCGCGCCGCACGATCAGAGACCAGCCAGCTCGGTCGCAAGGTCGAAGAACAAAAAAGCAATGTGCATTGAATGGTTCACAATGGACACGGTATGACACACATGCATGCAACTCTATTATGGGATTAGACGTACTCCAACGAGCGCGGGCGTCGCGTCGGGGCGCCGAGCTAGAAAAACTTGTGGCAGAAAACTGTATTTATAACGTTTCTAGGCCCAATGTACAATGTTTATTATGTGCGGTGCAGACTGGCGGGCGTAAAAACAAAATAACGGCGATTACGTAATACCCCAAGAGGTAAAGGACGCGACGGGTGACGCGGCAATACAAGTGTAATGTTTTAACAGTTTTTTTAATAACGATTACACATTTTTTTAAATGGGGGATTATAAATTATTCATAATCATGTATGTATGCCAGTGGCGTGCAGCGCATACAAGCAAAAAAGCTGTGCAATTAGTAAAAATTAGTATGCAATTAGTATATTAATTAAGTAATCCTTATCTTAAGAAAAAGTTGATTTAAAATTTTAGCCGTAATTCGCCCTACGGCTAGAAGTAAATTTCTGTTTAACGTGACGTGTCTGTTTTTTTCCGATTTCTAATTCTAGCCGTAATTCGTTCTACAGGTAGAAGTTTTATTTCCGACGTTTGTATACCTATCTTCATGTCAAATTTGTTCCGTGTATTTTTACTTATCTCTATGTCTGGGAGTTTTTTGTAATAGACAAGTAAATTTTTTATGGAATAGCGTGTTTCTTCGTTAGGCCTTACGCCAGGTGAAAACTGCGCGCACTTATATATACCCTTATAGGTATATGCGTATATATATATATTTGAATATAGGTGTATACTCGATCACTAAATTTATACCCAGTGCACGCTACTGATATATACAAAGTATCCGGTGACCGGTGTCGGAGCCTTTAATAGCACAAAATATGATCAATTTTATTGAAAACACCCCCTATATGTAATTTTTCTCCAGCCATAATGAAATGGCAACCATTTCAATTTTTATGTTGCCCAAGCATCGGGGCGTGTATCAATTTACTACCTATATTTATAGGACCTCTACCCATGTAGAGGTCCTATAAATATCAAGGAGGTCTCATTGAAAGACAAAACATTAAGGATCAATAGTACGTTATGTATTTCACCAATATTTAAAAAAAGATACCAAAAATAATTGAAAAAAATTTACAAAAAAATACATGCTTTTTAAAATTTATTGGCTATATAACACGAAAAATAACACGTAGTGTTTTGTCGATTAAATTTATCATATTTTATGCTATTAAAGGCTCCGACACCGCTCACCGGACACATGTATATACAGGGTGTCTCATAGCCAGTAGCAGAAGTTTTACAGGTAGAGTTTTCCCTTGATAATGAGTCGAAAATGTTCAAGTAACCATGACCTACGGAGTAATGCAATATCAAAGTTATACGGATACGACAGAGGAGTATCCGTAAACTTGACAAAACGAGACAATGCGCGTATTACCCACTATACCCACACTAACTCAATTGCAAGCCTATATGAAAAGACCTATATATTTACTGCTTTGGCGTAGCTATGTCGTTAATCCCATGGCTGTATCATTGTGAGGACAATTGAAATATATCGACGAAGAATAATTATTTATTATTAGGAAAAAATGGTGTGTTTATTGAAGTTTTTTTCAAATTGTTGACGATTAACTCGCGTACACATTTGTAAAACAATGTTGTTACATTATTACACATGTATTATTACAAATGTATTTTATTATTTAAGTACAGACAGTAAAAAATTTCCACCGAACGTCTTATAATAAATCAATACAAACAGTTTAACGAGGGGGAGTGGCATCAGTAATATCATCAGTTAGGTCTTCTCCTTACTCCCTTTGCGGGTGATTCATGTGGTTTTACAATGTTGGCAAGTCTAAAATTTAAAAGAAAATACTTCCACTTCTCTTTACATCGAAGACAGCGGTCTGGTATATAATATTTTTAAAGAAACTCCGATTCGATCAGAAATGCTGCAACATAAATACGGATAAGATTCACCAATACTCAAATAACTTACTGATAACTGCAGTGTAAACAGATATTCTTCTACTGCACAATGTTTTTTTTTGTAAATGAAAAGATGTGCAATATTTGATTTCAAAATGATTAAACGCGTCTACGAATGACAAGAAATTTTCATTTCTCAAATTTAGATATTGTTTTAGAATAAAATATTCATTCATTATTATTCTTAATTAACTTAAACTTAAAATAAACCATGTGTATTCACCGTACGTACAACTAAATACGCTATTGCTATTTTATAATATAATTTTACATAATTCCGAAAAATATAAAATATATTGTTAAACATTGAGATTTTTTTTTTGCAGACTCAGTGTATTACTTTAACATTATGTTCTTTATATGGGCATATGGGGTAGATCCAGAAGGAGATTCTGGAGGGATCACGTAGCCAAAATAGAGAGTGACAGACTCGTGCATAAAGCAGCGAATGAAATCCCCTCCGGGCGACGCCTACCGGGAGTCCACCGAAAAGATGAAGGGATAGCTGGCCAGCATACATCCCAGAAGACGTAGTTTTCTGTACCATTGATCGACAGTTCTTATAAAAGAAGAAGACGAATATTACGAAACATGTATTGGCAATTTATATTACTCGTATATTTTTAAAAAGCATCAGTAAAGTAGAAAACCAAATAAACCAAAGAAGTAAAAAAAAAATTAATAAGGAGAGGAGTAAGGCAGGATTGTATTATTAAACTCCTGTGTAGGAAAAATATTTGCGGAAGCTCTATACGAAGCAGAAGAATGCTTGGATTAAGTGGGTATAATTAAATAACCTTCGTTACGCGGACGATAATGTGATTTTAAAGGACTCCGTGGATGGAGTCCAGTACCTACTACTGACACGAGTGGTTAATGCACACGAAGCATATGGTCCTTAACTTAATGCAAATAAGACAAATGCAAGATCATTGAATAGAAAACAAAACGATATGGAAGACGGTGATCTGTCCATTAGGGTGTAATTTTTTTTATCTTTCGAAATTTTGAATTTAATCGTATTCAAAGGGTGCATTTTCGTATGGTAATCAAATACTGCTTTCACAGTTTTTATTAAGGCGATCGTCCGGCAGGGAGCAAATTTCACAATTTTTTCTCCTCTGGCGTTTTCTATCACATTTTTGTATAGAATTATATCATTTTAAAATTTTCTCATCGGGTTACATATATTTTAAATGAATATTTTGTTAAAATGACACATATAAAATTATATAATTGATTAATAAATTACTAAACCTTCGATGTTTTAAAAATGAAGAAAATTGCTCCACTTTGTGGGCCTTTTATGAATGAATGGCCTCATGAGATGTCTTTTTTTTTCATTATTTTCATCATTAAATTATTCCAAAATCTGTTAGTTTATTAACTTAAAATTTATGATTTAGAAAACACTGTTTTTTTATAATATTTTATTTTCTGTGTGTTTTTCAACCCTTATTCAAATTAATTTGTTAAAACTTAAATATTTAAAATTCAAAATTGTTGAGTACGTATTATGTACGTAATATTTAATAGAATAGGTACAGTGTTATTTTTTTTAAGTTAAACATATTTAATATTATTCAATAAAAATTAATTAAAAAAAAAAATTATATTTCAACAATGGTATTTATATTATCGAGAGAGCCTTGCTCATTTTTTTTATTGGAAAGGCGGGCTGGTATTGAACGGATGCAGTAAATATGCTCTCCCGGCAGAACAATTCAATTAAAACGCCGGCTTCACTCTGTTGATGGTGTTAACGGAACTATACCTCTGGAAAATATTTTAGAGGTATTTGTTCCTAGGTCTTCCTAGCTTTTACAATTCACATTGCTATGGTGGAATTTACTATCTTTTAGAATAATAATGGAAAATACGTTTGTTAGAGGTCCTCATTTTTTAATTGGAAAATAGGTAATGCTGAAAGAATATTGAACACGCAGTCCCGTTGGAAAGAAAAAGCGTGGAACATAGAAAATCATGTTATTTATTTATTAAATAAAGGAAATAAACAGTGCAGTTCAATATAAAATTGGTCTAAACATATTATTTTTATTATTTTATTTTGCTATTACTTTGTAGTTATTCATTATGAATATAATTAAACGAATTAACACAGTTTATAACCACTTAATTTTTGGTAAAACCAACCGGTTTCGGAAACAACGTTCCTTCATCAGGGTACCCATACTTTATATATATATAGTAATTTAACTTTACAAATTGTGAACAATCATACCTCTGTGTCAAGTATCCGAATGGGGGTAAATAGTGGGGGGTACGAAAGAAACAGGTGATAGGGTAAAAGGGACCATATTCAATACATAGGACTGTAAGATTTTTTGGTTATTTATAATACATGTATTATTATTTATCTTTTTCTTAATTTCTAAGGCTTGTAAATTATTTAAATGTCTACTTTTACTATACTAATGTGAAAAATATTGACTCCTGTATTTTTCAACGTTTCATAAAAAGTCAGAAATATTGAAAAAACGCAAACTTTGATGTCGCATATCTCCATAACTATTGATATTAGGTCAAAGTTGCTTGAACATTTTTGACTCATAATCAAGGCAGGAATATAGTCCTGTGAGGTTATTAGTGTTTTCCAAATAAACCTGTATATGTCAAGTTTGCACAATTTGTGGCATATGTGAATTGTCGTTTACTACCGCCATCTGTGGATGAAGTTTGTCATACCCGTAAACCAATGAAGATACCGCTTTTTCAATCAAAAATTTTAAAAACTCTAATCAAAAATTTCCATTTTTGATTAGTTTTTAAAAGCAATATTCTTCTATGTGTGTGACATTCTTCCGAATTATAAATTAGAATACGCCTGAAAATCATTTTCAATTTAACTCCTATTCAGACTAGATTTTTTATATTCAGAATATTTTGAGTATGTTAAAATTTTTCAAGAACACAGTACTGGACTTTATCGTAGGGGGACATTATTAATTGAGATTTTGATTGTATGGTAAAGCAGGTATGAAAGTCTTCTTGGGTGTTTAGAGGGCTTACGAGCTATCAAGTGTACTAAACTCAAGTGATCCGGTTATTCTGATTTCATCAGAATAGAAGAGAATTTTATTGAAAATATCAACGAATCTCAATTTTAAATCCAAAGAAGTATCCAGAGAGGACAGAACATTATACTCATCGGTTCTCGTTCACCAATGCTTTATTTTTCACTTTCATGCTCTTCTGACTGTTGAAGACATAGATATGATATTTATTTATTAACTGAATATCGTAAGTGTGAGTGCAATATGAGCCAATCATGATAAAATTACGTTTTTGACGCTTTCAGTTGAACAGTACAGGCCGCATTGATTGGCGCATTGAAATATTGAAATTGACCAATAGACTGCGTGTATACCGCGATCAAGCATCCCCACTAATGAAGCAAGCAAGACCGCACACATACTGTATTTGCGTAAAAGTATTCGTCGGGAAAAATTTTCCACTAAAGCGCTCTCGTGGAAACGCTGTCTAATCTGTGAGAAATTCAAAAAAATTAAATTATCTATATAAACGTCATTGATACCTAGTATATATCTATCTTTTAAGGATAACTTACGACACTATAAAATTTCATTAAATGATTATAATGGTTAACATTCCATCGAGTTTGGCCAAGTCAGTATTAATCATTATCAAGTTAAACATCTTATTAACCTTCAACATTACCGCAGATCGAATGCGTCCTCTACACCAAATCATTAAAGTAAATATCTTTGAAGAAATGACGAGTTTAAACTGTACCGGGCAAAGCCGGACGGGGTCGCAATATCGCGTATGTGCCTCAACTAATTTTGCATATACGCAAACGAAACTAAAAGTTTACTCTCTAGTATGAAATAGTACGCGTCACAAAAAACCGCATTTGAATTTTTTTATTATTTTTTATTGACGAAATGGAGAGGTTTTTCGTCCCTCCTAAATATATTGACAAGTTGTTCTTCCGCAGTATTGTACTTTTACACCCACGATATACTGTAAACTTTATTCATATATTTATCTTCATCTTGACACATGATACAAGAAATGGAGCCGCTCATCTCACTAGGAAGAACCTGTGCCGAGATGAGCAGCTGACAATATATTGAGAATAAAATAATAAAGATATAAAACAAAATACTACACAACAATAAGATTAATCAATTAATTGAGGATACAAATACAAAATATGGATAATAAAAACAGTATATATCTATTATATAATACAAATTCAATAGTGGAAGTAAAATAATATATGTAAATAATCAACTTCGTTTGCCTTTTTTAAAGGTACATAAGGGGTGTAATAGAGCTAGGGCCGGTTGTTTCAAGTTGGATTAAAGTAAACGTTCGTTTAAAGCATAGATATTTACGAAAACGGATCGTATGATTGATGGAGAACGCAAAAATCTATGCTTTAAACGAACGTTTACTTTAATCCAAATTGAAACAACCGGCCCCTAGTCCACAACACTTTTTTTATCAATTTATTTGACTTGTATTATAGGGAACGAATTTTTCATATTAGATATAAATTATTATAATAATACTTCAACTTTTTTGTAAAAATTTTGTAAAATGTAAGACAGAAATATTGAAAAAATGCAAACTTTGAAATTGCATAACCACATTATTGATATTATTAAGTCATGGTTGCTTCAACATTTTGGACTGATAATCAAGGCAGAAATCCACCACCACCATCCACCAGGACTAGCTCTGTTACACCGTGTATTTATATCCATTGTAAAATGTTATTTATATAAATAATTTATAATTATAATTCACACATTAGTCGAACGAGTAATCAACATCACTTGTGTGGTTTTTTGTTTTCAAAATTATTTTGTCCTTGCGAATGTTGGTACATCTGGGGCCATTCTACATATTTATATGCAAATACATGAAGTGATGTCATTAGTGTGCCTAGGACGGGTATACTCACACGCTTCTGGCTGAAAAAGTGCACGCGAGGAATATAAAGTTAATAACAACTTTCGTCATACAAGGCCAAAAAATACATCGGCGGGATGGAAAAGGGTCATAGTCAATGAATATTAAAGGTTTTTTAAAATTATATTTTGACGATTTCTTCTAGTAATAGTTCTTATATATTTACTATCGATAATTTTTTGAAAGTTGTATATTATATGTTCTAAATCAGTTTCTTTCATATATTCGCATGGACTATGCAAACGACATATGTAGATGTCTTAGTCATAGACATAGAAATAGATGATTTAGAACATATATACAACTTTAAAATTTAGAACATATTTACAACTTTAAAAAAAACTGATAATATGTGGATGTTCTTACGATGGAATTGGTCAACCTTGCATTGTGTAAATTGATCACTCAAGCCAGCTTATACAACTCACAAACCCTGTTCTACCCACTTCCACGCACGTTCTCTAAATAAAGAGCTTTATCTTTGTCTGTCTGTGAGACTTCTATAATTTAACGTAATAAATGATAATTATTTCTAATGTATTAGTTTAATTTAAAATAAGATAAAAATATGATTAATCCAATTAATGTTTTTCAATGCGCATCTTATGTAAAATATTATAAATAAATGAAAATGAATATTCCACAATTAATGCTTTTTAGTTGACCAACATTTCTATTATTACTAAAAGTTTTGAAAAATAATTGTTCATAACCTGGGTACCGATAAGACTACTTCTTATATAAATCTTATATTCCTAGAATTTATTTTAAATATAAAATGGTACAAAAAACATCCTACTCACGCCTAATATATTTCTTACATATGTTGGGTATAAAAGCAAGGACAGGAATATTAAAAAAAATGTTTTCTAATAATATTAAAAATATTTAAAAAAAACAATGCAGTCTACTCTACTAATTTAAAATGTAATGAATTCTAGTTTTTATTTTAATTTTTTAATAATCAGACCGTCAACAGGTCATTAATCGGCTTAATAGATGATCCTAAAATAACATAAGAGTACAAAGTAATAACTTTTTGAAAATTACACAATACACTTTTAATAACTGAATTGTATATACTTTTTTTATTACGTTTTTTGATTTTTAATTTGTTAGTATACATTGTATTCTGATGAAGGAGCCATGGGCTCTGAAACAAGTCGATATTTTTAAATATAAAAGTGGTGAAAACTAAATTTATTTTTATTAGTTATATTAATTTTGTCGTCACAATTATTTTGCTGTTTTTGAAGAAAAAGGCTTTTTTTTGAGTTGTAACATCTTTCCACTCGCTTTCTTGCCATCTGTGGCAGTGATTTCGTGAAAAAGGACGGAAATGCGTAACAGGAAATAACACGCCGGGGAAGCGCGCGCAATTTTATTTGACCAATGCGCGAACGCGATGGAAAAAAATTACCGTTTATAAACAAATCAACGTCCAGCAAGTACCGTCACAGTGAAGACGCATATTTCCAACATTCAATGTTTCTGATTTTGTATATATGTTGCGCGTCTGGTGTCAAGCGTGTGGATGTTGTAACTTTGATTTATTTTGGCTTATGTCTTCGAAAGTATCCAATAAATACTTTTTTTTCATTAATGTAAACAATAACTACCCTTAATGATTTACATTATCAAATTTTATGTAATTTATGTGATTATTTTTAAATATTTAAGTTTTCATGCAATAAGTATAGCGGCACACTACCGCCATCTATGAAAATAAATAAAAACATATAATTGACCAAACAAATTTGTAAATAAAAATGGGTATGTAGATATACGGTACCTACCTAGTCTAGCAAAATTCAGTAATAAATAAATGCACATACGTTTGCTTTATTTGTATTTACTAATAAATGATAATATTTAAGTATTAGCTTTTTTAAATTTTGATGTTAATTTCTGTTGCAGCTCAATTGATATTTTTAATTGTGATGTGTCAAATGTTACACATCATACGCGACTAGTCTAAGGCTCGCTCTTTTTTTGGATATAGCAGCCTTTGCTTTTACACCCCATGTATATCATTAATTGCGTCATTCTGGAGGTCGCCGTGAAATGTCCATCATAACCATTGTCTCTTCCACACCATGCGTCTTGGAGCGCGCGTTCAACATTGCACTCTATCAAGAAATGTGGACGCGATCGCGTCACATTCGAGCGGTCCCCGATATTCTGAATTTTTCTCTGGCCCATTTAATTGTCATTGCGTACCTACATGCATGTGTGCGTCGCGTCCGCACGCCCGTCTATTGTCACCACCACACGCGCACCGGCGGGCATTCTGGCTATTAAATGGAGACCAGATTGGCGAATTAACTGAGGCGAATAGACAGTAATTCGCCGGCCAGGAAAACTGCGCCGGGCGGCCTCGGGCGATCCCCGAAGTGTGGAAGTTCGCAATACAGATATCACACTATCAACAACGACACGTACTTCATTTCAGCATGCTGTAGTTTGAACTATACCGGATGGATTTTAGTCTCGTGTTGAAATTACCCTACAAATATAGGTCCATACCGCCAACGTATACAGGGTTGGTTATTTGGAAAAAAATAATAACCTCGCAGTACTATATTCCTCCCTTGGTTATGAGTCGAAAATATTCAAGCAACCATGACCTAATAATATCGATAGTTATGGAGATACACGACATCAAAGTTAGACTATCATTACAGATTTACATTACGTTTTGTAAAAAGTATGACAGAAATATTGAAAAAAAATGCAAACTTTAATATTGCATAACTCCTTAACTATTGATTAGGTCATGGTTGCTTGAACTTTTTTGACTCATAATCAAGGCAGGAATATAGTCCTATAAGTTTATTAAAATATTTTCCAAATAACCCTGTATAGACGTGAAACAAAGTAATTATTTTTGAAAAAAAAAATGCTCGTATATTTTAACACAATTATAAAAATCTCAAACTGAATTCTCTTAAAGAAAAATATCTTTGAATATAAGTCGCATTTAATTACAAGAGGACGTTTTTATTTAATACACTCGGTTTGTAACGAAATTCGATTGTGTAAGAATAAATACTTTATCTGCAGTATTAATGTGTATTTATTCTTCCGCTGTTGCCCAACACCCTTCTCGAAAGAAAGGGTTTAGTTCAACCCTGTTACCATTATACTATTTGGCTCCGACATAGCCCACAGAGTATAATACAATACACAGCTCAAGTGGTGATTTGGCGTATTATTATGCCACCCTAAAATGCCGGTATAAAATAAAATATAAGCCTAAAAGACCACACTACGCGGATCTTCCGCCGCGTCTGTTCGGTCGCGGAACGCCGCTACATTTCTTTCACTATACACTTTCAAACACACTACGCGGATGATCGGTCGACGCATTTGCTTTGCCGATTTGACGCGACGGAAAGATACGCGGCGCAGTGTGGCACCGGCCTTAGAATGAATTCAGAATTGCTTTGCGAAGCTTGAAGTCTTGCTTGCCCAGCTTGCCCAGAAGCTTGCCCAAAAAAGTCAACGAACAACGTTTACACGTAAAAATAATGAAGATGCTGAACTGGAGCGGAGGTATGATAACGAAAATGTCAAATTAAGTCTGTCATAAACAAAATATGCCACATAATTGCGCAATGATCACATTTTCAAAAAAAGCCTTAATCATTCCGGTAGCCACAATAAGAAAAGGACATCTCCATATAACATGTTAGACCGATAGGGAAAACGTGCTGCAGGCTTAAAGGTGCTTAGCCAAAACATGACGCATCACTTACCCATAGGTCAAACGACGAGAGGTTTTGTATGACTCATGCAAAAATATATATTTCCCTCTCATTTGCACTACCATTATCTCCATTGACACAAAAGAAGAAGACATGACAACAGAATGAGATGAGCATCCCAAAGTTAGTCCCTGTTATACTATGGCGTCTTACTAGAGTTCCAAAGAATATGGCATAAGTGCATTCCATCTCTTCAAGCCCTTAAAAATGTTTAGTTTATCAAGTTCGAAATTTAGTATTATTATTTTACTGAACCTAATTAATAAAGATCTTCTTAAGGTTTTATTATTTTTATTACATCATAGATATTTCATTTCTAAATAAGTAGGTACATGACCTAATTTTCTGTTTCAGACAAAGGTACACCGGAGAATATTGCATCTCAGTCAAATAATCTATATTAATAAAAATGTACATGTTCGTTTGTACAAAATCGCTAATCTCAGAAAGTTCTTCACCGATTGCTTTGAAATTTTGGCACAACGTTGCATTTGAATTCGTTTTTGTACACCTACGATCTTTGTTTTTATATACCTACAATTAATTTATATAATTTAATAAGCATATTAGTAATTAATCACCGCCTTGTGAAAATTCACCCAATTTCTACCTTAATTTCAGGCTTCCAGGGTAGTGAAACTCCTTAAATATTTTAATCATTTTACACATTTATATTAAATGCGCTAGCGTAATGATGTGAAATATGCTAAACTGATTTCATAATTTTCAATTTAGGTTCTTAATGAAATATATAATTTATTGTACTACTTAATGAGCAGGTATGTTTAGAAACATCCACTAACGGATTGTCTATCAGCAGCTGATTTCCGTACGAAATATATTCCAGAATATCACCACAATTAAATTAACTTAATAAGATCGCTCACATTAATTATTACAGAATATTTACTTTATATATACTATATACACATTATATTCCAAAGAACGTATAACAAATATTTTATTTGACTTTCAATGAGACACTAACAATAGGTACATTATCATTTAAAACTCAACCAACTATCCCAACTACAAGTGTCTTTAGTCTGCTCTAGCAACATGCGTATGTATATTCAGTGCATCAATGTGGAATAATAGTGTAAGAAAATTTAAATAGATAAATAGATTAATTGGGCTCTATGGGTTCAGGTTACTGTTGAGAAAATTGATTTTGTGTATGAATGACTTTTTGAATGATGATAGGGTATTTGCAAAAACATCAGCGTAAACATTAAGGTCAGCACAATATACATTGTATGTACGACACATTCTTGTGATGGGATAAAAATAGCCAATATTACTGGAATGCTGAATGTCAGTCGAGACTCATGTTTGTGCATTTTGAAAACGATAAGACGATCCTTGTAGCTGTGAAGATTACTGTGTTGACCAGCTTTGTTAGACAAAATACCATGAACCTTTTTCTGCATTCTTTCGATTCGAGACTTTGAGGATTTTTAAAGTCGTGAGTATTCCAGAATAATATACGCATACTAACACACACTATAACCTCATATTTGATATATTTTTTATTATGTTACTTTAATATACAACAATACTTCATCAAATACAAATAATTATTTTTACTTTATATCTTCATCCCTACCATGTTTTGTTTCTACAAACTTATTATTTTTAGTGAGACATACACAGTCCAACCAAAATTTGTATATTCAATCGAAATAGAAATAAACAAATAAAATTGCAAATACATACAAATAAAAATTACAAATAAACAAAATAAATTAATAAATATACATATATATATTTATTCATTTTATTTCTATTTCGATTGAAGTAAACAAATAAAATAAATAAATAAATATCACTTTACGTTTGGCCACAATAGATGGGGGGTGTTACATGACGCCAGAAACCAAGTACAAATAGGTTAGCTTTAATGGCATGAGTCAACTGGGGTAATATGCACGGGACAACGACAAGAGGTTCCCCCAAATGCACAAAATAATGGTCAGCTTTTAATTTAATGTAACCAAAAGCAAGACCGGTGAGTTCCTTACCGAGTGTCTAATTTCCATGGTAATTATTATTCGCTATCATTATCATAATCTAGTGCTTAAAATGGAAAAGACTCGAATGGTTGAAAAAGTCTTTTTTTCATCCACCGTATGACTGGGAAATATAAAGGTAAAAAATATCAGAAACCAAAAGAACGCAAAAACATCAAAAGTTCATGTTATTAAAAATATTTACGTTGTTATCTCTACTTGAGTTTGTAAAAAAATATTTTATTGTTTTACTAGCTCTGAGAAAATCAGAATCTCAATGGCACATGAAGACGAAGTGGCTACTTTTTAAATAAAGAATTTTAACAATGCTTCCGTTCAAATTTAAATAATTAAGTTAAAAATAAATAATGGCTAAGATTGCGGTTGTAACGATAATATTGAGAGAAGAGAAGAGTTAATGAAGTTCATGTTGTTAATTATATTTATACCCGAATTTATTTATTTTTAATTTTCTAACTTTCAAAATTATTCGACACGACAAATTATACTTACACGAGATGGAGAAGTTTAATAGTACATGAAAAGAATGATTTCTCTCAATGATGTGGTTTGAAAATTCAGAAAATTATTGCTACAAAATATAATTAAATATTTGTAATAATCTATCATTATGATTCTCTACAATGTAAACGACAATTCCATCGATAATATCGAAAGGTATGTTTCAACCGAGGATATGGGCAGCATGTTGTATCTGCCTAACCTTACGTAATTACGATAATGTTTTATATAATAATAACCTCTAAATAAAATGTTACTCGCCATAATCATTTATTGCAGCCCGCATATTTCAATTCAGTATAAATTGTCAAAGTAGCTTCCTGCGTTTGAAAATAAAGTGTATGTCCAATAAACCTGAAAGCATTTCACCCCAAACGTTTGTACCGATCCGACATATTATATTCCCCTACAAATTGATGGTTAATCAAATAAAGTATATCCGATGGTAGTTTAATCGGTGCCGTGTTCACAGTTTTTTCGAACAAAACCACAGGTTTGATTTGAATGGAACTGACTAAAATAATGGAACTGTACATTTTTTAGTGAGCAATAAATATTTTATTATAATTTTTCAATATTTCATCTCTAAGGGGAAGAGTCCTGTAACTTTATCCTGGACTCAATATTGCTATTGATTTATATTACAGAGGGTAGACACGAAAACATGATTGATGACCCATGTTTGAACGTTTGCTCTGCAACCAGGGAATGAGTCGAGGGTTCGATTCGACAACGACCATTTGTTTTAAGCTTCTATAACAATGTAACTTTCTTGCTACGCGCGAATATTTTTTTAATGTTCAAATGAAAATTTTCTTCCACACAACATTTTAGAAGCAAAAACATATGAATGTATAAATATATGTATATTCTCTTTTGAGAAATGAATCAATATAAGTCACACAATTATTATACAACCGCCCTGCGGTATTTTTGCTTTTTAAATAATGTAACAAATTTAGCCAAATTAAATTAGTTTATTTAAATCCAAGACCATATTATGAGATCCTATATTAAATAGACGTCCGAGAACCGTGATCATGAGAGATTCCTGTTTATTTTCCTTTGATACACGGTACGAGTCATTAAAATACCTATCCGATCCTTCAATAAAAATCATGTACCAATTGTAAGGATAAGTAGAACATGTCAGAAGAGAGTCCTGCTCCTTAACAAAACGTGAAAACAATCCATTTAGAGTGCGTATCCATAACTGAAACCCACATATATTCATTCATTGTATAATCATTATTGAGTCGTTATCAGATCAGTTGATGTGAATTGATCTCAACCGCCATTCGAAGATTAATAATATTTTTTTAAATATGTTTAAATGGTTTTAAAAACTAATCTCAATTGCGATTGTATCAATAAAAATCAAAAATTTTATATCCATATCTCCACTTTATAAATAATATATAATTAATAAAATATAATTTTTATAAATAATGTAAACTACAAATATTCCCCAAAAAAAACAGAAAATTACAACTAAAATATAATATAAAAAAGTATAGGATGGTTTAAAAGCTGAGCAAAAATAACATTTTAAGACAAGTGCAATATGTCTCAATATTAATGTGAATAAATTATTCATACAAAACAGCTTTTGTTTTTGTAGTTGTGGTCTTCAAATGATGAGTTTGGTATCAAAATTCAGCATTTTATTCTATTTTCTTTGGTGTACGTTATCATAATAATCAAATTGTGACCGCTCGTATAGCATTGTACACTTCAAGTTTGATGTGGTGAATATTATAAAAAATAAATTCTAATATCAGTTTGTTTCATACACGTCAATTTTTAATTATTTTTTTGTTTATTTATCATAATTTATAAACTTATTACTATTAATAAATGAATCTTGAAAAACTGTGGGTATTAATAGTTTATACGCAATAATTACATACGTAGTGGTCCTTAAATAATAATATATTACAATATTAAAGTAAAACAAGTCTAGCTTTCACAATTTTTCCCACATACTTTTGTATTTCTTTAAAAAAAAAAATTTTTTATCCTGTTTCATTTTTATGCTGTCCGGAAGTTTGGTGAACTTTTTTTGGAAATACGTACTGTTTGTTCCTGTCTCCAAAAAAATTGTGTATACACATTGACAATTAATTATAAAGAAGCAAAATTTATCATCTTCTTCTTCTTCTTGTCTCCTGTCCGTTCAACGGACATTGGCTTAGGTCTCCTTCCGTCCATTTAGTCTTAGGATATTATCTTGAGAATAGAGGTGTTTTCAGTGTGCTTATTATATTTTAATATTTTACTATGTGCTTTTACTATATGTATTCTGCAATGTATGGTTCTTCTTCTAGCGTATCTACTCATTCTCATTGTTTTCTCAAGGTGTAGACTTCTCCGCGACGCCATTTTTTTACGATAAATGATGCCGCCATAACCGTGTCCAGCAAAAATATTCAAAATCATCACTCGCAATTTCTTAAACAAGTGCCGGGGCTTTACGTTTTAAAATTTTATAAAATCACAATTTCACAAAATTTTTAAGACACGAAATATTTTCTCGAAAATACACATGATTTGTTTCAGTATTTTGAAAACATTAAAGTGTAAATACATTATAATTTTTAATATAACAAACAAAATTAACATAAGTTAATTAATTAAACTTATGATTTTTCAAAATTATTTATGGCATTGGTCAATTAAAATATAGTAATTCGAGTAGTAGTTTATTGGTCTTGTGGTTAGGACTCTCGCCTCGTGATCCAAAGGTTGCAGGTTCGAATCTCACTCCAGACCAGCAAGTAAGTCCTATTTTCATAGAACAAGCGTTAAGCTTAGTTTGAAAATAGTACGAATATTGATGTGACATGTATTCCGTGTTCACATCTCTAATAAAAAAAAAAATATATATAAAATACATTTACCTCGGTAATTTTTATTGACTAAAAATTTGCACGATTGGTCTTACTTTGATATTTTCGTAGGAAAATAGTACAATGACGAAACATGATTACATATTATTTTTTAAAAAAACTTTCCGTTTAGGTACACACATTTCTACTTTTACGGTGTATCCCTATAGAGGAGATAGATATTGTAAATATTAATTAATTATGTAGATCAAAATTAATTTCCCCTAGCGTGACGCCAGTTGCATTACCTACCCAACAGCGGTAATTACTCTCTTTGGTTATATATATATTACATGAAATGTTTCTATGTAAAAAGCAACTATATAATAAAAACTATATAGTAAAAAATAGGATAGCATTTGGTTTTACTATACCAACGTATTCAACGAGGTTAATGTTAGTTCCGCAGATTATTGGATGTTAGTCCCGAAAAATAATTAATACTAGTCCAAACGAATGGCATCTGCCGCCCGAATCTTTTTTCACGATTAAATTTATCCACGCTTTCGAATTCGTATCGAATTCTTATTTAATCGAAATCATCATCTAAATCAATGTACTACTCGTATTTATGTATGAAAAATGCCGAAAAAATTATCATTGCCCTTTGCAAGTAATAAACACAATAATAAATGACACACACGACATCAATGTAAATAAATATACAGAGAGTAACAGAGCCTGTTCTCAAACCTTACAGACAGATTTTTACTGAAATTATCAGTCGAAAATGTTATAAACATATAAATATCCTAATATCATTAGTTATGCAGATAAGCGACTTTGAAATTCGACTTGTGTTAAAGCGAATGCTACAAGTAACTTTCATGATAGTCCAGCGTTTTAAGTAATATAAACCATCTCCATAACTACTGATAATAATTAATACGTTACACCCAGTACATTGCGGTTTACTGGACGAAGGTGCACAAAAAGTGATGTCATCACAATCACGGGCATGTTTTGATTTTAAAATAAATACATTTTTACGCGTAAATGTGCCATTTGAAAAATAATTCCTGCGTAATTTGCTTTGTGTAGAACGTAATTGAATTATTTCACAATTACCGCAATAAAGCAAAACCGCATTTAATAATAGAAGGTTCGGCGTATCAGCAGATATCCGTGTAAAAAAATATAATATTTACACGGGACCTTCAATCAGAAAACCATTCAATTTTCGTTTTAATGTTGAAATTATTAATGAATTAACACTGAAAAATCTAAATGATCTGCACTAGGCGACCGTTAAAGGTTACTTTATTTTACGCTTCGTCACGTACATGGTACACGTCACTTATTGATCATTAACTATTTATAATTAATTAACAATATATAGTCGTCAGCCTCTGCCTACAAGACGTCTAATGCGCCGATATAATGACGCCTCGAGCGAAATTGGCATTAGTAACCTAGAAAAATAACAGTAAGATATAAGTACGTATATGTAGTATACTTTCTACTACGAAATCGTTTGTAAAACTGTTGATAAACATGCAAGCTGAAAATAAAGTGGTCTACCTACGTGTGTATCAGTATGGATGCGTGCGCATGTATTTTTATGTGGTTCCTCACAAGCCTTCATCAATGGCGGAGTTAACCGGTTTTCGATGACAGCATTATCAAAATATTTCACCAATACTGTGGCACACTTTCGTATGCACGTATAACAATGCGCTTGCCTACATATGTATACGAATGTGTGATGTAACCAAATTCAGTTTTTTTCACGTTTTGAAATATATTATAATAATATATACATACATATGTGTGTACACACATCTTCTCGTCTTTCTCAACCCACGGAACCTCTAGTACATCACCTCCCCTCTACTTTTATTTAAGGAATTACACTATCTTGAAACATTAAAAATTACATTTTAATTTTGAAAATATTAACGTAACTATTGCACATTAAAAAATCGTTTTTAAGAAAGTTAAACATTCATAATAAGGAAACAGCGAATTTTATAAAAAAAAATCGTATCTTACATGGTAGATAATATTATTAGTAAGATGTGTGCAAAATCGACTTAATGTTTTTGAGATATTTTCTTCACCATTCTGAAAAGAGAAATTTCGAAAAAAACGCAACAAATATAAATTTGTTTAAAAATTCATCAACCGTGCTACCTTCGGATGGCTATAATTAAATTTTTGAATGAGTTATGACTCAAATTATTCTTAAAACTTCAAGCAGTAAGACAAATAAAACGTTTTTTTTAGTGTTAAGTTGGTGAAACCCCTTAACGTGTCTGCCAAATATCAAAATCAAAAGCTCAAAAAATCTTGAAAATATTGTCAAGTATAAGGAACATTTAATTAATTCCTTATAAACCTTTAAAAATCTTGAAAATATTGTCAGAATTCAGAATATTTTGAGTTTATCGAATTTTTTGATAACACAGTACTGGATTTTGTCCCAGGGACAAAATTGAAATGATATTTCTAGTGTAATAATAATTCGGAAGAATCTTATTTCACATATTTCCGATATTGTTTTAAAAAATTCCCATCAAAAATACATCTCTCATTAGCGACATCTGTGTTTAATTAGGGGGAATGAAAAAAATTGCATGCCGGTCACGCTAATGATAATTGCAACGTGCATAAGAAAAGGGTTGTAAAACTTAAATATACATACAACTTCCAAAAATTTGATAGATGAGATATTTTATCATGGGTAGAAATGGTGAACGTTGCATTGTGTAAAATAATCACCCAGCCAGGTCCTAAGCCCTATGAACACCCAAAGACTTTCATAACTACTTTCCCATAAAAAAATATAATTTCGTCTATATGAGACATCTATAATATATCTTGATTAGTTTTTTTCTTATTTTTCAATGGTTCTATAGCTCATATCGAGCCACGGCTTCCGTCAGTCCTTTCCTCCCAGCCAAGAGTCTACACAAAATTATTAATTTATAGTATTTTTTGTTTACATACATACATAGAACAATCAGTTCTAGGTAAACTAGGCACTCGCAAAGTAAGTAATCATTGGTTATACGAAATGAATAATTAAATTTACAGGCATCCATGCTTTACAATGCTCGTCACTTGCTTGTGGACATGCGGCATTGAATCCAGTATGAGATCACTTATGTCCTGAGTCATAGTATTAAAGCGCTATCTATTGTCAAAATACTTTCTTTAATCATAACAATGTATGGGTCGGCCGGTGGGTCGCCACAGTTCAAGCTAGAAGAAGCAACAAAAAATGTGTATGGAAACAGAATGGGTCTATACTGGTTGACTCATTCAGAAGCAGGGGAACATGGCAATACTTTATTGAGTCTTTGGGCCCTCAACCCTACTCGGACAAAGGGATGAAGATAAAGATGATGATAATGGTTATTTTGACGTAGACCGGTTTACACAACTACTCTAAATTCGTCAGGATCACAGCCCACCAACAAAAAAAATAGACATGAACTAAAATGTAACATAAATTAATAACATAATAATAATGTAACATAAATTCCCGCTCCAAAATTTACACCATGTCAAAATACTACTAGCTTGTAAATTTTGAAACAATTATGAAAAGGTCGTGCTACATTCTCTTAAAAAGTAAAATGAATTTGTTAATAAGTCGCGCTTTATTACAATAACATGTTTTTACTAAAGAGACTCGGTTTGAAACCTAAAAAATATCTATTGTAAAACACACTCCTTTAATATAATTATGCAAGAATAAATAATTTAACTGCGGGATAGATGTATGTTAGACTGTCGGATTTTTGTTTGAACCAATGAATGTCCATAGGAGGGAGACTTCCTTCCGCTGTTACCAATTCCCCTCTTCTTAAGAACTTGTTTAGTTGACCTGGTAAATAACACATAGAAAGAATAATAATTATTATTTACACATTTTTACCTAGGGTGCTATAACACACATGGCTGTACTACAAAGTAATCACTTACGCCAGCCGTACAATAGGTTGTAAGTCCTACCCAAAAAAACTTCCATACCTACTTTCTCATATAAATAGCTTCGTCTCTATGATACATTTACAGTATATCTTGATTTATAATTATTATGTTTACAAAAGAAAAGTTCTTCGAGAAAGTCACGTCTTAATGTTACCCTCCCACCTACGTTTCGGTCTTTCCCTCGTTCCTGATCCTATTTGTATTTGACGGCTCAGTGCATGTTAGGGAGTCATCTGCTCTGGCTACATGTTTTCACCTTCTTCGTATATATGGTGCGGAACATCGTCACAGAATTCCATGTCATTTGTCTTTTCTTTTTCTTCAGTCTTCATCTCTACACTGTTGAATAAAGGTCTATTTCAGATCCTTCTCTGTTATTTGCTTCTTGCAGCCATCTCTTTCCCCCACATCGGCTATATCTTCGGCCCATCTCTTTTGTGGTCTTCCAACGTCTCTTTTATTCTCGCAAGGTCTCCACTTCAGAACTCTGTTAATCTAATCAAAGGCTAACATGCGTTAAGTTTTCTACCAAACGCATGTTAATCTAACCGAAGGTTATGCACTAAGTTTCCTACCAAAAAGAGATCAAGATTTTATGTTTTCTTACTTATCAATTTGCTTTATTTTGCAATATGCACTTTTTACTAATCGAGTTACCAAGCCTGTATTATCTGGTTAAGTTATCACTGATCACTGTCTCTTATCATTTCATTTTTGTGCGTTTTGTGCTTACTGAAATGCATAAGTGAATTGTTTGGCATAAATAAATAAATATTGAAACACTGCGAAATTTGTTAACAAACAAATATTTTTTTGATGTGCCTATTCCATAGGTTAATTTTACTACATTATAACATCTTTTAATGAGAGTTCAAGTATTCCGCACAATATTGCCAACAAGAAAACTAACGCGGGTAATATTGTAGACTTATCGTAACGGATATAACGTCATCAATGGAACATTCTCCATTAAATACCTTAGGTAATTCAAGCGGAAGACAAACCACAATACCTACTAATGCGGTTTTGTTATCCAATTGAATTGAATTTTTTCATATTTTTTGTTTTATTGGGATTATGTGTGTTGATAAGTATAAGGACAAGGTAATAAAGCTTGTCGTGAATCAACATTTTGATTATCTTCTATAATTAGTGGATAGAGTTATTCAAAATCTTTCAATAAATTTCTAACTAAAGGTTCATTGTAAATATATAAATGTTATTTTGCTTTTTAATATAATGTGTAACTATTAAAACACAATACAAAAATTTAACATTTTAAGTAATTGTATTGTAAAGTAAATGATAACAAACATTGATTTATATATAAATAAAACACTTGTATAAAACTACGTTTGATTTAAAGTTATACACTACTAGTTTCGAGAACTACAAAAGTTCTCATCTATAGATGAGAATATAAACATATGTATTTATATTCACACCTGTAGATGAGAACATCTATAGTTCTCGAAATTAGTAGTGAAAATCAATCAAATTAAAATCAAAAGTGGTATTATACAAGTGTTTTATTTATATTTAAATCAATAAAATCATTCCATAAAGTTAATGCCAAATCAATAAATAAGTTGACTTACTTTTCTTACTCATACTTTTTTGGACTACGGCGGATCGATGCCTTGAGATGTGGTGTTAGAGATGTATTTTGCGTATACGTAAGTAAGAGATAGTGACCTTTTTTTCAACATTTCTAAAACGTTTAACTATCAAATTCTTTTAATAAAATCAAATAAAATTATTAATACCTTGCAGATATTTGAATGAGAATAATATCATTAAATTGGGTGAAATATTGTTACCGAAATTACAATATAGACTTTTAAAGATAGCTTAACTGGGAAAGCATATCTATCAACAAAATATCTCGAAGGTATGTTTAATACTTATCATGTACCTAAAAAATAATCAAATCATAGGATAGATAGTTATTGTATAGTTACATTATATACAATATGGCTTATTCTCATTAAATGAATTTTGCCAGGAAAATGAGATCTATTAAATTAAAGCATTCGTAATACCTTAGTAAGTTTAATCAAATGTTCTATCATTGAAGATACAAAATATTCGCCATAATAATTCATCCATAATCCCACAGTAAAACACTATCAAAACATTGATCTGATCGCATTGCGGCTGACGGAAGACCATGTTGGTTTCATTAAAAATGAACAAATTCCTGAGCACCGAATAAAGCCTAATGACACGATATGTTTGTACACAACTAACTGACTTAAGTATTTTATGCACTGCATAATAATAACCGGACACATTTAGCCGGATTTCCGGACATTAACCGGACAAACAAGTCAAGTTTGGAATGATCAGCACACAGCATTCTGCAGTGGTCAGACGTGTATTTGTTTTGGGGTCAATCTGAGTTCAAATATAATATATAGGTTTAAAAATATGTCATTTTAGTATAAATTTATTTTGAGTTATGATTTTCTGTATAGTGTGAATTAATTGTTTTTCTTTTTCATTTTATTATAATTTCTGGAAATGCTCATTCATTCCGAAGGTCATTGGGTTTCATTCAAAGATATTCTAGAATATGTTTAGATTTTGTAAACAGCGCAAATTGAAATTATTCTCAAGCATTACTCGGAATTTCGTATTATCATAATATTTTTTACACATGGAAATCTTATATCTAGACACACTTCCTGCCTTAAAAATACGTGAGATTAGAAAAACAGATATAAGGTTGAAAATTGAATTGATTTATTTTAAGCAAATAAATTTACCAAGCTTCTGTTTGTTTTTTATTCTTGTGTAGAAACTAAACGAAATAAAAATGTGACTGTATTACAGTATATATCATGGACTCGTATATACTATTACTACTATATATTATAGTATAGACTATTAAATAAATTAGTTTTAGATAGAGAACGGGGGTTTCTTGCAAATGTTGAGGAAAAACTTAAATAACGTGACTCAATCTTAATTACAGAATTTCATCCATGATTATGTTTTCCTCATGAATATTTTTTATGAAATGCAAAGATAATCTTTGAATATTCTCAGCATAATTTTAAAATATAGATGCACAAAAAAAATAGATGTCTAATTCGAAAATTGGACATCTGTCCTCTTAATCACTAAAGGCCAGTATTATAAACATCCGTTAGTTAAATTTCAGCTCAAATAACGGAAATTTGATACAAACATAATTTTTTTCATCTTATACCTAAAGGTTTATTAGTGAAATTTTAGTGAAATTTTACCGAGGGGCTATACCGACTGTCGAACCACCAGTTAAACTTCCGTTAGTTAAATGGTATGACAGTTTGACATATTATTTTTTAAGATTACGTCAATTATTAATTTGTCTCCATGTTGTTTGAGTGAAATTTAATTTATTCAGAAAGAAAGAAAAATATATTCAGATAGTTAAGTCGAGCAATTATTCTATTAGAATTTGTCGAATGAACGAAATGAATGTCGAATAAAATAAGATAGAAATTTTGGGTTTTGTTTCATCTCTGACAGCCCTAAAACCTTAGATAGCAATAAAATATTGCGATACAGTTAAAAAGTTTTAAAAAATTATAAAACGAGCATTGGTAATATTTCCAAATATCCGTTAGTTAATTATTGATGTACTAACGGATATTTCGTCTTATGGATAATATGAGAATTTCTTTAATAACTGCAAAATGACTTTGTGGTTACATTTCTTACATTAATTAAAACAAAACACTTTGTATAAAACATTTTGATAATTCAATAATTAGTAGTTTTATACAAAACATTTTCTTTTTACTATTATGAGAAATGTTTTCTCAAATATATTCAACGGTGTTACGAATAGTTAATTACAGCAGTCAAGATATTGTTTATGTATCAAAAATATTCTAGAATTTTCTCTCTCTGTATCTTTAATAGCCTGTTTATCCAATATTGATCCAATACAAATACTATTTACAGTTTCGTACTCAGAATTATTCATATAAACAACATGCAAATCATAATAATCTAGTAATTAAATTTGTTGTTATTTTCGGGATATTCGCACATGTGTTTTTTGGTTAGAACGGTTAGGAGCTGTTCACGAAGATCTTCCAAAGAAGTAACAAAGTCACAACTGCCCCATTCTATCAATATTGATAGACCGTGTACAACTGACTACTTTGTCATCGTGCCGTTTTGCCAAGTCCTATGAAGGCAAAACGGCATGATGACAAAGGAGTCAGTGATGTTTTTTCCTAAAATACATTTTTGCCTGGACCATTTTCACATACGAGGGCTATAAAAGCAAAGGAAGCAATATCCAAAAAATTGTAAATGTGTTTTGTATTACTAATTAAGAATATACCGAATTTTCTAGCGATGGAGGGTAAGACGGAAAAACTGATGAAAGAATAGGTACGGCAAGTGGTGTGTTGCGTCCTCTCTACTGCTCAGTGATAAGGAAAGCCGAGCTTAGTATTGACACAAAGATGGCAGTGTTCAAAACGGTCACCAGATATGGGTGCTAAACGAGTGCTCTAGAGACCAAGCTGCCGAAATGAAGTACTTGAGAGGAGTGGCAGAGGTTACGAAATGGGATTGAATAAGAAACTTGACGATCCGAGACGATCTAAACATTGAACCACTGCTACCCTTCAAAAAAAAAAATCGCAACCTTGATGGCTTGGGCAAGTACTAAGAATGTGTGATGATCGAATTCCTAGGAAAATACTGAGTGCGATTCCTGAGGATAGACGTCCAGTGGGCAGCCCCAGACACAGTTGGGCGAGGCAACTCCAGAAACTGTGTGAGGAATGGATGGGACTACAATAGACCGAGGCCGCATAATCAGCGCAAGACATGTACGAATGGAGGCGCCTTGTCGATGCAGCGGGTCCCCGACCCGAATAGTACAAGGGGAAGTAGATGAGATGAGATGAGATGTTTCTAAAATCGTACTTCCTATAAATTTACACTCCATATTTCCTATAAAATCTCGAATTCAATCTCGAATATATTCTAAATTAGAAATTCTCGACGACTGCATTCATTTTTTTTGGATATTGCTGCCTTTGCTTTTACACTCCACATATCTTCTCGCGCTTGAAGATTTTAACAACGCCGTCCTCCAATATTTGATTTATCCGATCATGCAAGGATTTCGCGGACGCCCTCTATTCTTGTTGGCTTCAGCACCCGCTTCATATATTTTTATTTACCATCCTCTCCTCTCTCGTACGTTCCACATGACCAAACTTTGTCAGACCGTCTCAGCGAATTTTCGTTTATTATATCGACTATGCTAAAAATAGCCCTGCATTCGCTAATTTGTTTGTTCTTCATTCGTTTATAGAGTTTTGGCACATACCTACGCCTAAACAACCGTATTTCCGCAGCATTCAGTGTACTTTCGTTCTTTATTTATCTGATCCAGGTTTGACGTTTAATAGGTAGGTACCTATTTAATATGTTTTTTTTAATGACAGTACAACAAACACGAATGCACACGATAAAATTTTGAGAGAGTGTTCTCTATACAGGTCTCGTAACTTAGTAGCATAACGTAACGTAATAGCAAAAACTTTGGGGGAGTCTATGTCCATTAATTTGTTACTATGTTCAAGTATATTACAAGAAATAATTTTTATTTTTTAAAAAGGTTGGTAGAAAAATATACCAGTACATTGGTATATGAAATATTGTCACGAGTTTCTAAAATCGATGGAAACTGCACTCGGTCGAAGTGAAGAATATGAATGATTTTAGAATGTTTTAGAAAAATCTGAAAGCCAGTCGATTACTTGAATGCATACGAGAAGATTTGAGAAAGAGCGCTCTCTATACAGGGTTGGCTACGATTAGCAAAAACTTTGGGGGAGTCTTTCTCATTTAAATTCGAGCCAGAATTCAGAAGTCTAACAAGTTCGTCCTATTTCTAAGACAAGCGTTTAGCTCAGTGTGAAAATAGTAAGAATATTGATGTCAGTGTAAGAATAAACATAATGGATTTTCTCAGCAAGTGTTTCCTCCTGTTCTGAGAATAGCAAGAAAGCATAACAATCATGTATTTACCGCTACTACATAACATTGTAAACATCGTCAATTTTGATAGTATTTATTATTTTTTATTGTTTTTTACATATAATAATACATTAAGAAACATTCAAACTAAAGAAAAAATATTTTTCTTACTTCTGTATAAGAGTCAAAGACTCGTGTACATACAAGGAGTATAGTGGGTATATATTAATGCGAAATAAGGTGCTAGAATATATAATTTTAAAGTTTTAAAGTATAAATAAGCATGTAATCTAAATAATGGCAAATTTATCAAGATATATCTATATCTAGTTTAGACACATCTGTACCATAGAGACTATTTTTTATATGGGAAAGCAGGTGAATGGAAATCTTTTTGGGCGATTAAAGGGCTTACGAACTATCATACGGTTAGCTTAAGTGATCACTTTACACAATATAACGTTCACAAATTACACCCACGATAGACTACCACATCTATCAAATTGCATCAACTCACATACGAAACAAGGTATGCATGTTAATCATAAACCTGTACACTTCCAAAAATTTGATAGATGTAGTGGTCTATCGTGGATGGAAATGGTGAACGTTATATTGTGTAAATTGATCACCTAAGCCAATCGTACTATCTATAAGCCCTATAAACACCCAAAAAGACTTCCATTTCTACTTTCCCATATAAAAATAGCTTCGTCTCTATGAGATATCTATAATATATCGTGAATAATGAATAACATCATTAATCTGAGGATTACCCCGAGGATAAAATCCAGTGTCTTCTGGAAAAATTTGAACACATTCAAAATATTCTGAATGCAGAATTAAATTGAATTGATTCAATAAAAAGACATATGTACAGTAATATAGCTGTGAAATTATGTAAAATGTTGTTATGGATAATTTTGGTGCGGAAGGTACAGACATTCACAATAAACTCATAATCATGTTATATGTGTAGAGTAGATGTATGATACAGATGGTTTTTTTAAATCTATATATATATATATATAAAGAAACCCGTGTTTCCCTATGCGCAAAGTTTTCTCCACAACCAGCCACAACTACCCACCGGTGGTTATGGTGGTGGATAGCCCTTGGCGTCACATAGAAAATATGCGAGTTTGGTGGGGGTGGGTGACGAAAATGTGCTTTCTAGCGCATTGTTTTGTTATGGGAAGGCCGCAAATGCTTCAGACTGTTTCAAAATAGGCTCATTCAACGCCGACTGTGTCAGTGAATCTAGAAGGTTCCGGAAAAACCTGCTATAGAAAGTTCTGGAAGGAGAAGGTTCTAGAAAATTTCCGAAAGTTCTATAAGGTTCTAAACTGAGTGGCGGAATGTGTCAGTGTGTCAAGATGTTTCCTGTACATTCGATAAATTTCTTGAAAGTTCTGGAAGGAAAATGTTCTAGAAGGTTCGCGAAAGTTCTATGACGATCCAAACAGTACTAAAAATCTGCGCGTGCGAAGCCGCGCGGGCACAACTAGTTCCACATAAAAATTAATTGGGATTTGTTGTTTCGCTGATTGTTAGAGGGAGATTCCTAAAGATATTTTTATATTTATTATAGAAACTGTTACTTAAATAACGATACTGTTATTAACCTGATAATAAGGGGACAAACTATTATTAAAAATACATAGTCAATTGCAGGGTTCCATTCATTAATATTAGCGCCATTGTCGAAAATCTATTGACGATAATTGCATTCACAGCGCCACCGACGTCCATCGCCACCGCACAAAAACGTTTCACCCGATAATAAATCCGATTATTGTGAACGCGGTGAATCGCGCTCGGGCGGCGGACGCGCGCGGAGCGGCTCGTGAACGCGCCCGCTGTGCGTGCATAATTCGGTCGAGCCGGCGCGCCAGTCGCCGTGCGCCAGCGCACCTGACCGCCGCTATCGCGCGGTGGGCACCGACCGTGAAGCGACTGTGAACCCGTCGCGATAACTGTACCATTAGTTTCACCTTTGTTCACTTCTATCCGTTATTCAATTCGTAGGGAAACGCTCAACTTGCGGCGTTACAACACGAGTACATCGGCCTAAACGCGTACAATCGATTGTAACATTTTTTGTACTTGTCCGGCCGGTCTTGAATGAGGCGGCCGCTCCAGCCACACTAAATCAGAACTAACTAACATCACATTTTTATTAAACTATTTTTAACAATATTTTTAATACGATATTTAATTTAATACAATAACAATAAAGTATGTTCTGAGAACACAGTTACTGAATATTGTCCCCAAAGGGATGATTAATTAATTAAAGATAAATTGTTGAAGTCTCATAGAGATCTCAATTTATACAGGGTTATTTGTAAAACATTAATAACCTCGTAGGACTATATTCCTGTCTTGATTACGAGTCGCAAATGTTCAAGCTATCATGACCTAATATCAATAGTTAAGGAGATATGCGACATCAAAGTATGCATTTTTTTTCAATATTCCAGACTTATTTTTTGTAAAACTTTGAAATATCTTTACAGTAACTCATATCGATTACGATTAGTTTCAATACAAGTTAAATAAAATGATAAAAACCCTGAAAAATTCCAATTGGAATGTTTTCCAATTGGAAATAAAAAAAATAAGTCAGGAATATTGAAAAAAAAACGCAAATTTTGATGTCGCATATCTCCTTAACTATTGATATTAAGTCATGATAGCTAGAACATTTTCGAATCGTAATCAAGACAGGAATATAGTCTTGCGAGGTTATAATGTTTTACAAATAACCCTGTATATGAGAAAAGTGGATGAGCTGGCTTAAGTTATCATTCTACACAATGAATTTTTTTTAAATTATTTTTTATTTATTTTACTATAATTTATCCTTCATTAAATTACTTTAATTACAAATTAAAGATGATCTTCTAACTACGACCAAACCTATTCCAAACCTTGCGCTGCGCTACCAGTACACTGAGTATTCCTAGCTGCATGAACGTACTAAAAATTATACATGAAATATGCCGCATTTGGTCAAAAATTTCAAGTACATATGTGAAATACGAAATGACGCTCCTTGGCTTCCTTCGGGGACAAAAAATGACACATTTTAGCGCTCTGCTACCATTACACATAATTGCGTTATAGATGAAAGTGGTATTTCGGACAAAAAGCGCGCTCAATAGGCTTGTTGGTCTTACAAATCTTCAAATTTTGTATGGTATGCAATTTTCAAGACGCATTGCGCCAATTCCTAAAGAAAGTCGCTATTTTAATTGGATTATTATATTATAATAACCTTGTGAAAATTCAAAATAAAAATAGATTTTGTGTTATAACTCCTTTATAAAGTGCAAGCTATGAAAAATATTATTTTTTCTCTTTCGATACTCTTTATGACACTGAGCATATGATTTTACGATTGTCTGTCTCTCTGTTATGTATTTAAATAGTAAACATTCGAATCACATTAAATGTATATAAACAGTAAAAAATACTTGTATCAAAATATACAATTTTATTAACTTACTTTTCTATGTTTGTATTACACATACTTGTCGCAGTTTCCATTTCTCGAATCTTCTTTGCATAATTGCAATAATGAGACAATGTGACTCAAGTATGATTTAAAACAAATAACAAATCATTTATAACAAAATTTCCACGCGTCCAGTATTGAGGTTATACAACCTGTCGCGCACGATGTTCGTCTACTCAAATACTTGATACTCGCACGTACACACATATATTCGTACATAATAGAAAGAGAGAGAGTCGCATGGAGGGGGCATAACGCTTTTTCCTTACGTGACGATTTCTACCAGTCCTACCACAAGCCGCATTAAGGAACCTCGTTCTAAAAATAAAACTGTTAAAACCATCCACCTCATAAATTTAAATTTGAAACAGATTCTTTCCTTGTGGATCTTAAGAATAATTTATTTAATGCGAGTACCATACCTATAAATTATTTTGATTTCTACTTATTTGTAACCATTGTTTAAAAAAGTAGTTTATATAAATGTGTATAATATGTATAAAAAGTATATAATTGTAACGATTGTTTAAAAAAGTATTTTATATCAATTGTTTAAGACTAGGTAGCCATAATTATTGACAGTTTTGTACACACATTACATTGACATTTACGTAAACATATATTTAGAAAAAAAAATTGAAAATAAAAATGTATATCGTAATACATACTTTTCAATTATCAATATATTATCCAAATTTTTATAAATACCTATATCGTGATATTCTGTCATAAATATTATACTTTATTATGTTATTTATTATGTTTCTTCCTCAATATATGTTTACGAAAAAGTCATGCTTCAATGTAACGACTGCACGCGTCTGGCATTACAGGTATGACTAAATCATCAAATCCTTGCAACTGTACTTATCATCAACGATCTCGTATTTTGCAAATCCTCGGTGTAGTCATTAGGTTTTGGAGAAACTCCAAGTTTTTCTATCACAATCTATAATATAAAAAATACATTGGTGGGTGACCAGTTGATTTTCATTCAGCAAACAGTTTAGGATTTATCGCAACTCTCACACAGCACTTATTCGTACTTTATCGCGAGATAAGGTGTTGTTCAACTCGCAAGTTATAGTGGGCTGCTAGACGGGTGTGTACCTTAGTAACGTGCAAATGAGTTTTGAGAATCGCACGGAAACATGGGCATGCCGAACCCGCGCACTTAAATAATTAGCTTGTCTTTCAATGGCTCGATATTTGCAATCAATGAAGACATTCCACGGAGGTAAGCTGCAAATAGTCGGTGACTCAACAGCGAACGCAGAATCTCCTCAACTGAATGCATAATGCACAAATCGTGATGCATCGCGCATCATCATGACTGCGTCATAATATTACTATTTTAGAACGTAAATAAATATGCAACATAGATTGAAGAGGTCTCTACGATGTGGAAATATTCAAATTGTAAAATCCTTCAAAATAAGATACCTTTAAGACTTTTAATATCTAGCTATTACATACATATTACAAGCCTGGAGCGTAGTCTTTATCTGTCAACTCTAGTTTTTAAATTGATTTTCAGCTGCTGAGAGATTAGTTATTATTTTATTATTATTATTATTATTATTTAATTTTTTTAAATAGAGATGCTAACACGGAATTCGTGTCATATCAATATTCTTACTATTTTCAAATTAAGCCAAACGATTGTGCTATGAAAGTAGGACTAACTTGCTTGTCTAGAGTGAGATTCGAACTTGCGACCTTTGGATCACGAGGCGAGAGTCCTAACCACAAGACCAACAAGCTACTACTACTTCTCTTTCACAGTGAATACTGTGATAAATTTCTTGAAAGTTTTGGAAGGAGAATGTTCTAGAAGGTTCGCGAAAGTTCTATGACGATCCAAACAGTGTACTAAAAAACTACGCGTGCGAAGCCGCGCAGGCACAGCTAGTATGTTCATAAAACAGGCCCAGTTAAAGTGGAATTGATAAAATCAATATCAATAAATTGACTTTAGGCTGTGTTTTGATTTAAGCTGCTTGGGCACATAAAGATATCATAGTATAGCGTTAATAGCCGTAAAAAGGCATGCTCGTAAATCAGCTTCACTTGCATAACACCTAGAGATTTTCTTCAATGCACCGTCTGCATTAAATAGGTCACTTAGAGTTTGTATAAACTAACGATTATAATGATCGACTTTCAATGTTTTATTCTCTATGTATTATTGGCGCCAGACGGATATCAATTATTGAAATGGATGAAATAAGACTTGATTTCACTACTTGAATTTAATATTATATTATTCTTCTCGAGTTTCAAGATTAACAGAATCGACAGGTGAAATATGAAGCTATATTCAAATATAGAAAACGTAACCTTAGGTGGAAATACAAATAATTAATTAAGTACTGATAAAAAAGCAACCCATAAAAATCAAGTTTTTACAATACTCTCTTTCTCATTTTCGGGTTTCGTGTGCGTTGGAATCTCCATAAAACTTACTGAGTTGTATGAAAAAATCTTTAAAAATTTGAAAAATCTAAAAATATTTTAACGAAAATTTGATAGATCTTCTTGATCATTGCCACGAGTCTACTTGCAAAGTTTCAGTTCGATTGGATCACGGGAAAGGGGTTAAAAATCGATCCAAAGTTTTTTCGTCAGACAAGCAGACAAGCAGGCGCCACAAGTTAAAAGAAAGGAAGTAAAAAGAGCTGGTGTTATGGGTGTAAGGTCGAAGGATTATAACGGGAATATTGAGAGAAGAAATGGTGAATGTGATATTGTTAAGCAAATTAAAACCCAAGTTCAAATTTGAGAGCTTCTGTCACTACCTCAAGTAGAATAAATACATTATTTAATTCAAGTGGAGAAACATGTTTAGTGATGATCATAAATTATTTCTACAAAAGTTGACGCTGATTCCACTATAAATTAGAATATCAATTGGTTTATATCCACATAAGCTGAGAAGCAATGCTGATCTGAATAATGTAAAATAGGTTAAGAGTATAAATAGAACCCTATTCTTCAACTCAAAAATTGTATCGTAAATTCTTAAAATTATCAGTTGATCAGGTAGTTAAATGAACAGAAAGTTAAATAAATTATTTTAAATATTTACTTAATTAAATCCAATTTGTAATTAACTAAGTTTACTTATTAAAACCAACCTTTTTAAGAATATACCATATTCTTCATCAAATTTTTTTTTTTTTTCAACTGTGCTATTAACTTTTTCATTCAATTGTGATTAAAAATCCAATCTTATAATAACTAACCAATCGTAAGTATGCAATTGTTATTATAATTTAAATTTGTTTACTAAATTACGAAATAAAATCAAGTAGCTGTTTATAAATAAAGTTAATTACTTACTTACTTACTTACCATTATGCCGTTTCCCCGTGGGGGTAGGCAGAGAGGATAGAGCGCCATACTCTTCTGTCCTGACATACAACTTTCGCTTCGTCTACATTCATACATCTTCGCATGCAAGCTCGACGGTTGTTCAGGCTTCTAACAGGACCATCTTCCAGTATCTGGTTAATCTGGTCATGCCACGACTTCCGTGGTCGCCCTCTCTTTCCTGGCGCCGTCAACACTTGCATTATATATCTTTCTTACCATTCTTTCTCATTCATTCGCTCAACATGCCCAAAACCACCTGAGCGACCTTATTTTTATTCTCTGTATTATGCTACGATCAGCTTTACATTCATTCCTAATATCTTCATTCTTTACTCTATCATACATGGATTTACCACACATACGTCTAAGGGACCTCATCTCCACTGCATTCAATCTACTTTCGTTCCTCTTCTGCCAGCTCCAGGCTTCACTTCCATACATTAGTGTCATACATTCCATACATTACAAATTTGAATAAATATGAAATCACTTTAATTCAAAAATAATATGAAATACGTATTTAACAAATTAATGTTCCGTTTTCTGGACCCAACATTTCACGGCTGGCCGCCTGTACGTACGACACCACACCGCCTCCCCGAGAAATGACATCTCTTTAGATACCGATAGTGCGCCAGTCACGAAGGCACACCATTACCTCATTTGCCTGTTTGACCTCACTCTTGAAGGTTAACATTCAGCGTCAGTGAATCACTACAAGCTGAGATGTGTGTACGCGCGTCTACATCACCTATATCTGTGGCGTTACATCCCAAACCATTGCCGATAACATTAGTTTATCTACGGCTATGTGTGACTTTAAACTTATTTACAGACAAGTCGTGTATGTGTGAGGTGTACACGTACATAGAGCGCTTAAGAATTTGTAGCAAATAGTGTCACGCGCAGTTTACAGTCCATTCAGAAAATATTTAATATCTGACACGGCTTGATAGGCTAGAGCCAGCGAACGCCAGACTTACGTTGTGTATCAAACCTGAAATATTTTCTTTACATGCACACTACAGTAGGTTAGAAGGTTTGGATATAATGGCATTTGATTTCAGGGGATTTTGGCAGATAATAGGTAATACATGTATAAAAAAAGAAGTAAGTAAAACGTAAAATTACAAAACTGATTTTTTAATACGTTTAACAGGACATTACTACATATACACTCATATTTATGATTGATACGCTTTTCGTAGGTCACTTCTTTTGCAAGACGCTTTAAAGCTCTGTAAATAATCATGTCATTTACATTATACTAACTAATCTGAATTTGATATATTTTAATCGGGATATTACCAGACTCCTTATATTTTAACATTTTACACCCACATATTTTGTGCATCTGTTATCTGCCAAAATCCCCCGAACTCAAAAATCATAATATCTGAACCACCTTACCCACTATAGTGCAGGAACATCTACAGAAAATATTACAGATTTGAAACCATAACTTAAGTTTGGCGATCGCTGTCTCCTACTTGTAGGTATGTAGATTATCGCAGAGTAATCTACATACCTACAATGTTCTAAATATTGGAAAACCAAATTAAGTTTCTGTATAAAAGAAAAGGTTGTTATTTCTTAACTCAATTCTTAAGTAAAAATAGTAATATCTCGGATGAATAAATAAAAAGAATTAATTTACAATAAAACTCCGATTTTATTTCCGATAACTCAGTATCTCGGACATGTCATGATATGGAAAAAGGAGAGAATATCGTGACTGAAAAACCTGAGACGGTGGATTGGCTAATTTACTGTATGTAGAGCCATTCCGGGCCGCATTTAATATATTGATAAAGCGAACATGATAGCCAACGACCGTTGAACGGATAGGGCACAAAAAAAAGAAATAATATCTTTGATTTAAAATAAAAACACTTGTTTTTTAGTTCTACATTTTTAATTTTTATGAAACGTCTTTCGCCTTATATAAACAAGTGTTTTTATTCCCATGTGTGTAATTACGGAGTTCTATAAACTTACCGAAATAATAAATGCGATGTAATGATTGAAAGTATAAGTGTTTAAACGTAAATTCATTTCATAAAGTTACAAATACAAATATTCAAGCAAATTGTCAGTTCAAAGTGCATATTTAATGAGTCGAATGGCAGAAAAATTACGAAAATACTGAAAAAAGAAACACCGCTTTTCTGAATCAATATTTGTTGAATTATTTATTAAAAGGATAAAAATACCCTACGTATTTAAATTTAACACTATTATTTATTTAGAATAACCTAAAAAATGTGAATGTAAGGAAAAATTATTTATCTGACTCGTGTTTCAAAAAGACTTCTTAATTTATAAAAGATAAAAATTATATAGGATAAAAGGAAATAATAATAATAATATATATATATAAGATAAAAATACCTCGCGTATTTAAATTTAACACTATTATTTATTTTGAATAACCTTAAAAATGTGAATGTAAGGAAAAAATATTTATCTAGAATTTAGAAGAATTTAGTAAGGCCCGAATACAGTCAATACCTAGATGATTTAATGTTTAAGGGGAATGGGTAAGATCTTTAATTTATTTATTTGAATTTTATTTTTATTTTTTTAAATATATGTATAACATTGCAAGAATATTCTGTCAAATTCAAGTTCAATCAAAATTGACGAAGTTATGAGCATTTAAGTTTTGCTCAGACTGATTTTCTATACCTGCTCGGTCAGCTGAGGGACGCGCCTACTTGACGATTACCGGACGCACTATTGTATTGGAGTTTTGCGTAGGTACGTGCGTAGATATTGCGTAGATAAGGACAAAAAGATGCTCTAGATCTTCTTCACATAATTCACCAGATATTCCCGGGACCTTTTTTTTTAATAATTATGAATTTTACAGTAACAAATTGACGATTTTTTAGCGAAAATCGATGTTTTGGCTTCCAAGTGCTACCAAAAATAGAAAAATTGAAAAAAAATCCTCACGGGGTTACCTCGAAAAACATCTTTAACAAGTGCATTTTGATTTGTTTGTTTGATCTGTTGTTTGTTTGATCTGTTGCGAGTTATGATGTACACCTCAAAACAACTTTTTCCGGGCCGCCTCCAGAGATTCACTGCCACTCGCTTAAATATAAATATTTTTCAATGAAAATTTCATAAAATAATGTATTATTTATTATATGGAAATTAAGTAAACAAACTAGCACTACCTGTATCGCAAAAAAAATTATTAACATGCTTTTTTTCACCAAATTAACCTTAACCCCCCACCCCCTTAAGGTTCACTTTGAAAGCATAATTTTCAGTACAAAATTAAACTTTGAAGGCGTACTTTAACCTTAAAATCTTCTAAATATTGACTCTGAATTCGGGCATAAGTATCGGATGAGACTTAAAGTAAATACGGTGAACCTTGTACCGTGAAAAATTATACCATGGATTATAAATATTCTCGTAACGTTATATTATAAAAAGCGGGTTACACCAAAGTTAAGCGGTGGAAGAAATTATGTTTTACAAAAAAATGCATTCAACATTTGATTTTTCTTCCTTTTTTTATAGTATAATACAATATTTAATGTTAATTATAGTATATTATTTAAAATAAAAATAAATATATACCTAATTAAATAAGGTATATTCTAGAGAGGAGAAAGTTCATTTTTTATCTTTAAATAATTTCTGATAAATGTAATGCTGAACATTATTTTTGATGATACAAAAGAAAAAAATATCCTGTGTTCAGTCTCTACATAATAATATAAGAAAACTGTTGAAAAAATGTAAAGAATCGAATGGGTTGTTTTTGAGTAATTGAGGTCACCGATTTGAACAAAAATCATATAAAGTTTTGTGATATTATATTCAGATATCTATCAGTATAAAAACACTTGATAGGTATTTTTTAATTTTGCGCAGATCAACATTAAATTTTATAAAAATATTTTGGAGACATTGTACTCTCAGAAAATTAAAACAATATATTTATTAAAAAAAATAAAGAATCAATTAAAATATATATTTTCAAGTTTCATATTTTGAGCTTTGTAATACAAGCTAGATTACAAAATAAAAAATAGTGTTTTAACGGCTGTTGGAATGACTTGTGACATATTTTCTTATTGCTCCATTGGTTTATAAAACCTTATCGCATTACTCATTGCGGTTATGAGTAAAATATTTTCCGCGAAGGCGAGCCTGATATAACGCTTTTATTATGATTCCGAGGAAAACTGAGCATCAATTTGCTATCATCATCATCAATATACATCACTAGCGAACCAGCGTAAAATTACCGCAAGTATAATATGTCTTCAGATTTTAGAGCGAACGAACGTGCTCGTTGTCAAAATATGGTGATCGTTCATGATGCCGCGCTTAAACGCTGGCTTATATCTCTCCGTGGAAAACTTTCAAACTCGAATCCCCGATTCAACGATCAACTAAACTGAGACGGAGGCAAACTGTTATCAACAGACTTTAAACATAGGCATGTAAATATGAAGAAAGACTTAACGAAGCTTAGTTTTCCTAGAGGTTGTAGTAACTAATGTAGTTAGAACAAGCTAGCCGTTCTATTTGGAAATTTTAAATAAATGTGGCCCAGAACAACAATAGGCATGATAACAGATTTTGAAATAGCTTTCTATAATGTAGGTACACGTCTACTATTATCGAAAATAACATTATTTCATAAACTATAAACATATAATAAACTAAGTTTTTATGCAAATAATTGCATTTTCATATTTTTTATTTCGCGCTAAAACGCCCGCACGTGTCATGGTGTCTAGTCAAGCCTAAGTAAACATTGCGTTGTGTCTATGACAAAAGTTCAAGAGACACGATAATGGTTACTTAGGCGTGACGTCATTCGCACCGATCGATTTTTTAGTTAAAATGGCCGAATGCAGAATTTTATAGTTTTATTTTATTGAAAATCTTATTAATCTCAATGCGTATATTAAAACTGGACTATTTTTTAGAATATTGTCACCATGCCTGTTGTCTTCCGGTTCGCTATACTTATGTCGGTAAAAATTAAAATTGATACACCCCTCCCCACATATTTTAAATGAATTTAATTAAAATTAAGAAAATGAAAACCTACTTGTTGATCTAGAAAATTGCCTTGTGATTCATGATTTGAAGGTTAGTACTTTTTCCGTAGCACCAGCGTTCAGCAAAGTCGTACATAGTTAAAATACTGATGTAGAATATTTTTGGCGTAGGCGCTACAACAATGAACTCTATAATATGTTTAAGGAGCTAGGCGTCACAAAATTTATAAAATTGGGAAGATTTCGGTGGCTGAGTCATGTGGAGAGAATGGCTGAACAACAAGCATCGAAGTCCCTGCTGAATTCATGACCAAGAGAGCGAAAGAGCACAGAAAGGCCAAAACTAAGATGGAACGACAATGCTCTCTTAAAATTATATGTCATGGATATCCAAAACTGGAGAGAGTGGCCAAGACCGATAAGAGTGGAGGAAGACTCCTGAGGAGGTCGAGACCAACCAAGAGTTGAAAGCCAACAGTGGCGATGACGACATATTACGAGTACATAAAAATATATAAAGTTATTATTTCCGAACACGTTAAGTATATTCTATAGTGTTTATACTGTTGTGGAGACCTTGAGAGGAATTTAAAATAAATGTCACAAGTTATAACTTTTCAGAAGCAATGATTCGGAATATTTTAAGCTATTGAAGTGATTGTGTGCTGAACGTTACAAAATAAATAGCAAATTTCATTTCTGTGAAATATATTCGGTATCTCACAATCGATTTCATTATAAATATTCAGTGAACGGTTTCCAATGTTAACAATCGGTTCGAACTCGTGAGAACCCCCAGTGGTTCATCATCACAGTTTCTGAAATTTAAAAAGTGCATTTATTGATCCTCCAGAGACTAAATATTTTCTATATGTCATCTACGGTATCTCTACAGACACATTCTTAGTAAAGATTTAACAGTAATGACAAAATGCATCCTCGTATTTTAATATCCGGATATTATCCGATATCAATAAACTTGACTTAAGGTTTATATGATACTCGGGAAATGATAAGGGAAATATTATAATCTTCAATCACGGAAATGTTGAAAAGTAGGAAACTACGCTGGCTTTGAAATTGAAAATGGTTTCCTGGAACTGAATCGCAACTATCTTCGGATTCTCGCTCTAACGGAACAATTATACTTGTAGCTCGTAAGGAATCTAAGGAATGCAGGACTCAACTTCAACAAAAAAAAAATCAAGCGAGACAATTGAAAATGTTTGTAAGAAGTAGAATATAATACGAATACTTTCAAAAGTTAAAGCTGAATCTTAAAATCAATGGGATTTCTCATATATACAAATGTATTTTTAAATATTCAAAATTCAGTGTGCATAAAATTTAACTATTTACTGAAATGTAAGCTTATAATAAAAAATCATTATCCTAAATCAATAACTAGAGAATATTCTCATTAACTGCCAACATACATTGACTTGAAATAATACATGTATTTAACAAACAGTTGCGAACGAACGTAAGCTTTTAAACAAGTTTTAAACAAGATAAGGTGGTTTAAAAAGTTTCTTATCAATAGACATTCATATTTGTAAGCCGAATGGTTTTGTTAACAATTGAAAATATATATTAGACCAGCAACTATAAAATCTTGACAATAGACTGTTAGCGAGACGTTCTTCTTATCGTAAGTACTTGGCAGTTTGTGGTCAATATCTTGCCTTTAAGAGTACTTGAAGCATTTAGTTTAGAGACCAAATTCTTTACACTCGACAAAACCGGGGAGAGAACGTCAGGTCAACTGGGGTGAGTGAAAAATGCAGCATCATTATCAAGAAAGATTCGGCCAAACTATGATTAAACGATAGCGATTAGAAGACATCGTGAGCGAAGATCAAGATCTACGATCGTTGCCTTTTAATAAGTTGCATAACCGGTAACCAGTATGCACGTATAACATAAATATACTCGGAAAATTATAAAAAAAACATGAAAGATATGAAATTGTAGAACAATAAAATACTTCAAATGAATACAACGTCCTAGACCGAAACAAAGAACAGCCGGTTAGACACGGCCTTCTTCTAATGAATTTTCAACAAGTAAATCCATTTTCCTTCAGCAATATATAAACAGAAAGAGTTTCTTTGTTTTGTCATAAGTCAATGGTGAATGAATAGACTACAACATTGTGTAATGATTAATGTTACAATCTACTCACACGCAATCTCTCACTTAAAAGACAATTTATGTATATAAAAAAAAATTAACACGTTCGTCACTTTTCGATGGTTATTTTTAAAAAGATTATATTTGAAATGTAAAGTTCATTATTAATCGCACGTTTTCCATATTAATAGCTTTGTTTCTGTGAGACTTGTATAATTTATCTTAATTAATGATTACCCCTTTGTTTAAAAAATCCAGTAATTGTGTTCTCAGACCGTACATATTAGAAATACTGTTAAAAAAACATATATTAAATAGTAATTCGTAGATTAATTAAACATATTTAAATTAGTCTATACTATACTGTATCATGGGAAGGATCTTAGACGTCTCTAGCATAGTTCCTTCAAATATTTGAAAGAACACATATACTTACAACTTTCAAAAGATTGATAATGTGCGGATGTTCTTACGGTGGAATTGGTGATCATACAGGGCATATAAGCCTTGCGGCCACCTTATAAAGACTTCCATATATGTTTTTCATATAAATAGCTTCATTTCTGTGAGATTTCTATAATGATTCTTAATTAATCAGTAATAATTAGTTAATTTTAATGTGAATAAACTTCAAAAATAATTTTAATATTCTGATGCTAGTAGTATCTATCACGACTTGTAACAATTTCTAATAATAACGTGTACTTTTTTGCATGAAATTAAACATGTTATGAGTAGATATCTCAAACAGCATGAGTAGAACAGCAATGTTAAATAATATGTCTTAAAAATGAAGAAGGTCGAATACGTTCTGATACTGTTGAAAAACTAATAACCAGCACTTTAAAACGATGAAAACATTCACTTTTTCGAGCGTCTCTGTAACTATGATATTAATTTATTTATTAAAAAATAATTCAACCGAGAACCAGCAGAAAAAATGCCTCTAAAGAATTCTCGGATTCAAATTTTAAAATTCCATTTTTTGATGCACCTATTATTCAAAACATTTTATAATTAAAACTAGCTGTAACCCGGAATAAATTACGGTACTTTTACATGCCTGCTCCTAGAGAAAAAATATTTACTTATTTATAACCGACACCCATGAAATAGTAATAAAGACTTTTAACAAAATATTTGAAAATTTTTTAATATTTCTTTTATATTTCATTTTTATAACCCTGGCGATTGGGGGAACATGAAATGGTTCACGTCTTTGCTAAGTCCTTTATCTACTACATTTTTGACGGGTAATGCAGACTCGGCGATAGCAACATCGCTATCGTGGCCGCCTTCGGGTTTGCTGGCCCGGGGTTCAAGCCCCATCACCGGGCATTTAACTTGTTTTTTTAGCCGCGAATTCGAAAGAAATTACGAACATTACAGGAAGTTACGGGAACAGACAGACGTGCAGACGGACAGACAATGAAATTATTATCTTTGACATTTGACACAAAAAAAAGCAAAATGAATGAATTACAATAATAATAGCGTAAAACAAATAATACATTAACCGGTGTCGCCGCATGAGTCAGGTTGGTAATATTCAGCATAAGAATGCAGCCAGTTCTCGGTACTATTGAATGTTGACTACACGAATCGAGCGGTGAGCAAGCGATCATTAGAATCTAGCTACGTAGAGCCAAGGTCGGTGACGTTATACCAAACATTTCATCACGCTCTTGAAATTACATAAGCCCGGGCTGAAAGTGTTAAACGATTCTCGCCGACAGCCGAGTAGGTACCCATCACCAATTAAACCACCCACATGACGAAAAATATTTTCAACATTTTTGCACACTTTATTATTGTACATTTCCCGTCCACATACCTTCCGCAAAAGGTATACTGTAATTTCGGATATTTTATACGCACCGCGAATGTGAATTTAAGCGAATCTCGATGTTTCGTTGGATACATATCCAAGTATCCAACGAAACGTCGAGATTCGCTTCTCGGTAATACATACGGTGCGTATAAAATATCCGAAATTACAGTTAAATATGTCTAACGGCCGTAATAAGAACCTTAACTCTTTAATAAGGTATACGAGTGTTATACACAAAAACAGAAAAGAACATTTTTCTTTATTTATACATAGATGTATATATCTGTATAAATAAAAATGTAAATGTTAACTAACTAACTAACTAACTATCACGCCGTTTCCCCGCAGGGGTAGGCAGAGAGGATTGAACGCCACACTCTTTTATCCTGGCACACCACTTTTGCTTCGGCCACATTCATACATACAAGTTCTACGGTTGTTGCGGCTTTTAACGGGGCCATCCTCAAACACTTGTTTTGTATCTGATCGTGCCAGGTCTTTCGCGGACACCCTCCATTTCTGTTGCCTTCAACACTCGCCTCATATATTTTCTTAACCATCCTTTCCTCGTTTATACGTTCCACATTCTACCATGTACAAAATCACTAATCTCTGAAAGTTCTTCACCGATTGCTTTGAAAGTTTGGCACAACGTTGCATTCGAATACGAGGATGTATTTATATACCTGTTTTGTTTTATAGAAACCTACTATTTATTTATATAAATAAAAATGTAAATTTTCGATTGTCCTAAATCTTAAATCTCCTAAAGTTCTTTAACTATTGCTTTTAAATTTTGAGACAACGTTCCATTTGAATTCATACAAACTATTCGAAAAAAAGGGGCCGGTGCCTACCCTTTTAATAATGATAAATATTTAGGTATAGGTACCTAATATTTTCCGAATTCAAATTTTTTATTACATTCGGTTGGTCGTCTTTACTTAAATAAACCAATGAGAAAGTGCACTTCCGAGCCTATCGTTTTAAACGATATTATTCCGAAATATCGCATTCTTATCGTTATTTCTTATCGTATCTTATATTTACTTATTATCGTTTATTCTTCTGTTTATTCTAAGACCGTCGGGTAACATAGGTGACATTTTCATCCTCCCCTTTTACCCCTTCCTCTCCCCTGATATATTTTCAATGCAAATATGTACTGTTCTATCGAATTATGAATAAGTATTCTTAAGGACCTGGTGGTAAGCATAGGCCACATCCCATCCATTCCAGCCTAGACTACATGCAAACATGTTTTTAGAGGCTTTGCAAAACAATGGAACATTTGTTTCTCCTCGCAATCTTATTTTTAACTTAATCCTCAACACGTGCAGTGCCGGCTACAAACAGCTAGTTTTTTAATAAATATATACATGTTTCAAAACTGCGTGTGCAGTTTGTGTGTAAGAATACATCGCAGAGCGTTTTCCTTTTATATTTTAAATAATACGTTAGTTAAGAATATTCTAAGTAATACATACAATACAACAATTATATACATTATGGAACATTAATAAACTATGGAAGCATTACATTAGACATATCAACCTGTTTCATAGGCCACTATAATATTTCTTTAAAATGCTTTCTATTTTGCCCCGATTCATTTTTTAATCTGTCCAATAATTTAAATAGTTTAGAAATTATGTACTGCTTAGTTCGGTCTCCGTGAAGGTTGTTTATTTTTACTAATCCTACAAGAACATTTACTTTCACCTTTCTAAATACTTTTAATTTTTTAATTTTATTTTATTTTATTTTTTTAAATATCCTGTTTAGATCATTTTTTTCCTTTGTCTATAATAGAATTAATTAACACCATTATTAGATTGTAAACATTTAATTTTTACTTTTACTCAATTTTAATTGGAAATAATATTGATTCACAAATGTTATATAAATACTAAATATTCTTGAACATTATACTACTGGAAGAGCACTGTCTGCTATAATACAGTAAACTACTAGTGTAGCAGGCAGGGCATCAAATCAATTGTAGTGTTTACTTGCTGCCAAGACTCTCAGCAACAATGAAAAAAGCTTAATTTAATTTTGTAAACACTAAAACTTTGTAACATTGAATAAACATTGAATTGAATAAATTGAAAAAATTGAATTGAATTGAATTGAATTTATTTCTAGTTTCTTATTTGTAACTAACCAAACGCACTCTTCTTTCCTGGCACACCACTTTTTATTTTTATACATCTCATGCACCCTCTTCAGTTGTTAAATATTCGGATTATCTGATCACGCCAGATCTTTCGCCGGCGTTCTTTGGACCTGATGAACTCGCCCTTCTTTTCACCCCAAACATTTCATTACACATTGAATTTTTTTCATTCCTCACTTAATATAACAAATAGTTTCCACGCGCCGAAGTGGCCGCATTCAGTTCTACTTTCATTCTTTTCCTGGCAATTCCAGGCTTCACTTCCATACATTAAAGCTGGCGTCATGGTTCCATTACGCAAAGCCAGTCTCGCTTCGTGTGACAGATTGCTATTGTATAGGGCACCATTATGTTATTTAAATACAATTTAATAAGAATGTTACCTCGGAAACAGAAATTGAGAGCGTAAACATGGACTGGCGATGATTCGAATGAAACATCTAATTTATAACGGGCTACTGGTCTGGGAAGCCATGCGTAGACACGGTGCCAATACACACACATAGTACTAACATATGCTCGCGTCAGGGACGGTCTGGATAAATCGCAATAATTCCTTATTTTTATATAATATTTTGTATAAAAATATTTTCAAGCATAAAGGATCTTTTTATAATCTACTCTTTCACACAAATATTTTCTTGTTCGATTATCTTTTCACGTCTTCTTTTCACTTAGTCCACCAACGCGCCAGAGCAACTTAGTAACACCCAAAAAGTACAATAATAATATTAAGATGCTGTTTGAATTTATGCACATTTTTACGCTCTGTGATTTCAATAGAATAATTAAACACCTTCTCTAAATGAGATTTACTCGAGTATATTTAAAAGACATTTACAATGCAGTTTAGTTATTTATTCTTGCATAATTTAATCCCATTGTTAACAAAATATTTATTTTTTGTTTTTTACAAGGGAATTCTACAAGTTGTTTTTTTTTAATTAAAATTTTGTTTAGAACCGAGTTTCTTCAAGTAAAAACACATTTTTGCAATAAAGCGCGACTTATTTACTGAGACATTACACTTTTTAAGAATATTTAGTTCTACCTTTTCATAAATGTTTCAAAATTTACAAGCTCGCAGTATTTTTTGAATAAGTCAAACATATTGGAACCAGCCGTGGAACCAGACCGCGTGTAAAGAAATTTACGTTAGTAAATGTCTATATATTTTAGTGGTTGTAGTTGAAATCGAATAAATTTGCAAAACTCTATATAATTTAATCATGATATTGGGTGTAAAACATAAATTATGTTGCCTCTACGTGACGTTAATTATAATTTTATATTGTACTACTCAATTTTCGAGTGTATCAGAATTTCTCATTGACATCGAAGTATTGAAAGTGAAGTATTTTATAGCCAGATTAATTAACTTAATAATTAACTTCCAATTGAAACGACACGTATTAAAAAAATAAAATTACAATAAAAATTAATTATTAAATTTACCACATAATATTCTTATGAAGTACTTATCTAATAATTATTTTTATTATCCCTTGAAATTTTTATATTTTTTTTTCACCCAGCAAAATAAATAAAGGAGAACCATGAATTATATTATTGATGGATTTAACGTTAAAAGTAAAGATAATTCATGATCATATCACATTCTTATTGTTGTTGTTGCAATTTCAGAACAATGTTCTGTGAATTTTTAAAACCAAATTTATTAAACATTTACAAAAGACATACCTACAGAAAAATCAAATCAAGGAAAAAATATTTGGCTGCTACATATAGACAGAACATCCATGATTCGAGTCCCGGTAGCAGCCAAATATTTTTTCGTTGATTTGATTTTTCTGTAGGTATGTCTTTTGTAAATGATTAATAAATCATTTTTTTCAATTATTCATGATGACTGTTAAATTGGATGAAACATTTATAAACTTTGTTACGTCTACTTGACCTTAATTTTAATTTTATATTTTAATATTAATGTAAACGACCCTCTTCCGTCTCTTCCAAAGGGTCTTATTTAACAGAAATAATACTCTAACACGATGGTTGAGATTACTTTTTATTTTGGATTAATTACAACAATTAATAAAAGCACAATTACATTGATGTGAACACTCCCGTAGTCAATCTACTTCTACTGAATCTATGTGAGACTGATCAATAATGCATCTAGTTAGAGACAAGACTCTGCTTATATGGGATTCTAATCCAAACAATTAGGATGATAAGTATGGAACATCGGGCGGCTCCGGGTCAAAGTTACTTTATGATAAGACCGGGGTCGTTGTAGGGACTCTAATTGATATTAATATTTGAATTTACATTTCTGTTTACAAAACTAAAATGTTTATTCCATGTTTATCATTCCTATACAATGTTGATTTATATAATGGTTGGTATAGGTACATTACACCATCACCCTTAGATCAAAAATATAGGGAAATCTTTAAATGACATAGATTTTTGAAAAAAAAAACAATATTCACAATGCTATCAGGAAGTAAGTTCACGTCATGATACAATAAAATATGATATTATATATTCACAAAATTTCATAATTTTACAATTCTTATATAGGTATACAATTTTATAAAATTTTATTCTTCACACTTAATACTTATGAGATAATATTTTTATACATTGTCCTTTATTGAAGCTAATCTAGGACTTCTTCTCAATGGAACATTCTCTATAGAATCGTCAGCTAATTCTACAGAAATATTTTCTTTATGAGATTTTTTTATTTATATTCAATGTTAAACAGTTGGTTATCATGGCACAACAATTCTTTGGTTCGGGTTTTACCTTCGAACGAATTTTCTTATAAATTTTATATAAAATAAACAAGGCTAAAAATTTTGCAAATGTTAATACACAATAAACAAAATAATTATTATTTAAGACTTTTTGAATGACACTTTCATCTTTTATTTCAAATTTGTTGAATTGGTCTAATTTATGACTAGCCATTAATAATTGTTCTCTATCAAGAGTAGTTGAATGGGAATGCATCATGATTAGAGTCGAGTTATCAATTACTTTATGTTTACAACAGTCGTCATTGACAATATCAAATGTCGGTATAATTGAATTAAAAGAACTTTCAAAATTACTATCTACAGAAACAAGGATAGTATTTGCTGTGTAAACTTTACAAAATTGTCTAGTAATTAGAATTCCTGTGGAATCAATTTTAATTTCGTCGGGTACATTTTGATTACTGTTTTTACACATTATTGTTATCACTGTTGGCTTGGGTAATACAAATAGCCATTTATTGTTATCTAACTTGTACCAAATTTCATTGATTGATTTCATAATTCTAGTATTACAATTATCAGGTATGAATTCAGTTTTATATAAAATTTCAGTTTCACAAATGGGTCTAATCTGAAGTGAATAAAAAGGATTTTTAGTGTAACAAATTAGTTCATTCTGATCTAAATGCTTGCAATCATCAAAGTTATCTATGGTTACATAAGTAAGTTTATTTTCGGAAATAGCTAAGTAATTAGATGATGGCAAAATAAATATGTAAGAGTTATCTCTTCTTAATACAGGTGTAGGGATTACCTTGTACACATGATATTTAATATAATTTATTAAAGGGTTTGATATGACAAATACAATTTTGTTATTTAAAGAGAAACATTTTAAGGTAATTAAATCTAATAATTTTTGCACATTTTTGAGTTCTACTGAATATGGGTATGTAGTAAAAGCTGGTAATAAGGATACTGTTTGCTTAATTATTAATATGATATATAACGCTTTAATCTATTTGCATGTACGGTTACATTTTTATTTCTTATTTTAATTATATAATTTACGGGGGAAATTATTTTAACTACTTCAAAGGGTCCAGTATATCGGCTAGTAAGTTTTCTCGATTTTCCGGGTTTAATAATCTCATTATTTAAATATACTAAGTCTCCGATTTTATATTTATCAATTTTTATATTTCTATCGTAATATTTTTTGTTTATTTCTTTATTTTTTATGCAATTTTCTCTAGCAATTTTCTGACTGGATTGTAATTTAAGTCTAAGTTCATCAACATAATTTTCATATGTATATTTAAATTCTGGTTCTTTTATTAATGAAGATGGAAGCGTTGCTTTGTTTCCAAATATCAATTCATATGGAGATATTTTAGTTGTCGTATGTACAGCTGTATTGTACGAGAACATAGCAAAATCTATCCATTCATCCCAATCAAGTTGATCTTGGTTTACATAGTGCTTTAGGTAGTCGGCAAGTGTCTGGTGACTACGTTCCAAAGCTCCATTAGTTTGAGGGTGAAAACTTGTACTTTGCAGTTGTTTAATTTTAAATAATTTAGCTATTTCTTTCATTAAATTTGACGTAAAGTCGGTACCTTGGTCTGTCAAAATAGATTCAGGAATACCAAATTTACATATAAAATTTTGCGTTAAGGTTTTAGCAACTGTAATGGCTTCATGATTTGGTAAAGCATAAGCTTGTGAAAATTTCGATAAATCGTCTTGGAGAGTTAATATATATTTATTTCCTGATGAAGTTAAAGTAAGGGGACCTACAATATCTAATGCTATCTTTTGAAAAGGTTTCGTTGATGTAGTGGTAATTTCCATAGCTTCTTTATTTTTCTTGCGCACTAATTTATTTTTTTGACATGATTCACATTGTGCGACAAACTTCTTAATTTCCTTTTTCATATTGGGCCAATTGTATTTTTCTTTAATACGATTATAAGTTCGGAAAAATCCCGAATGACCTGATGATGGATTCGAATGATTTTCGGTTAAAATTGTTATAATTTCTTCTGCTTTAGGGGTTATTATTTTATCGTGATATATTTTAACATTAACTTTAGAGGTTTTAAATACATATCTTAACATAGCACGTATTTTGTACCATTTTAACTTATCATATCTATCAATAAGATTAGGCATATTTATTTCTTGAATATTTCCTATAAATAACATATTTCTTAATTTAACTAAATTTACATATAAATTTTCATATTCTCCATTATTCCAATAATTTTGTTTATTTATAAGATAATATATATTTTGGTTACTTTCGCGGAATTCTACAACATCAGTTACTTTGATTACTTTTTTATCTATTACTTCGACATGAGCTTTAAATTTCTCCTTAATTTCTTTTTGGATATCCGTTTGAAATTCTTTATCTGCTCCTAAGCAAATTACAAAACTTCCTGAAGTATTTAATTTATCATTTATTTCTTCAATATTGTTATTGATTATAACTGTAGATTGATATTTTTCTAAGAAATCTGAATATGATTCGACGTTCGATTTTATATTATTAATATATTTAATATTATCTTCTTGCGAGGTAGAAGGTTTGTTTTCTTCATCAATTTTTATTCTGCTTAATGTATCAGCATTCGTATTTGCTTTTCCTGGTTTGTATACTAAAGTATAATCGTACTCTTCAAGAGCTAGACGCCATCTAACTAAGCGTGATCCTGGATCTTTAACATTGAATAACCAAACTAAAGGACGATGATCTGTGAGTATAGTAAATTTCCTACCATAAAGGTAATGTCGAAAATGTTTAATACTCCATACGATTCCTAATAATTCTCTTTCAATGGTGGAATAATTAGTTTCTGCGTGATTTAATGTTCGACTTGCGTATGCAATAGGTAAATCATTTGGAGGTGTTCCTTGTGAAAGGACACTTCCAATAGCAAAATTACTCGCGTCTGTAGTTAGCAGAAATTCTTGACTAAACTCTGGAAATTTCAAAATTGGTTCAACGGTAAGGATATTTTTTAGTTTTTCAAAAGCATCCTGTTGAGCACTAGTCCATTGAAATTCACAATCCTTTTTTAATAATTTTGTTAATGGTTGCATTATTTTACTACATGATGGAATGAATTTCCGGTAATACGACACAATTCCTAGAAATGATTTAATATCTTTTGCTGTTTTGGGAACAGGATATTTTACTAATGCTTCTACCTTTTTGGGATCTGGTTTTACTCCTTTGCTCGTAATAGAGTGTCCTAGATAAATTACTTCTGGACGAAGAAATTCGCACTTATCTGGCTGGATTTTTAAATTGAATTTTGAGAGTCTTTCGAATACTTCTCTTAATCTTTTATTATGAGTTTCTAATGAGTCGGCATGAATCACTATGTCATCTAAATATACAAAACATCTATAATTTTTTATTCCAGATAGTACGTTATCCATTAATCTTTGGAAACTTGAAGGAGCTCTACGAAGGCCAAAGGGCATTCTCGTGAACTGATAGTGACCACTAGGTACGCTAAATGCAGTTTTATCAGAATCTTTGGGGTGCATTTTAATTTGGTGAAAACCCGATGTAAGGTCTAAAGTTGTAAAATATTTAGAATTGCCTAATTGTTCTAATATTTCGGAAATTTGTGGTAAGGGATACGAATCTCCTATCGTTATTTCATTAAGTTTTCTATAGTCGATCACCATTCTCCATTTCTTTTTACCAGATGCATCAGTTTTCTTTGGGACAACCCACACTGGAGAATTCCAAGGGGATGAAGATGGAATTATAATGTCTTCTTTTAAAAGTTTTTCTACTTGCTTATCAACTTCCTCTTTTAAAACGTAAGGATATCTATAAGATTTAACGTTTATTGGATTAGACGAGGTCGTTGGAATTTCGTGCATGACCACATCAGTTGAAGTTAAGGTATCACCTTCTAGATAAAATATATTATTAAATTCTTCGCAAATATCAAGTAAACAATTCTTTTCAATCTCATTTAGATGAGATATTCTTAATGAATTCCGTAGAATTTCTAATCTATTTGCTTTGAAGTTATCATTCTTTGATATTCTTCGTATATTTGCACTTTTGCTTATCTCCGGCATTGGTTCTAATATTGTTTCAATTTTATCGATTTTAATTTCTTTATCACTAGAATTCAATATTGACGTGTAAGCAGTATTGTCACTGTTTACTTTCACAATACTTGGACACAAATGGACGTTCTCTGATAATTCCTTATCAGGGCAAATTCCTTCCTTTATTTGGTGGTTTAATATGTGAATTTTAATTATTTTCTCCGTGCGCGGCGGAATAATTTGTACACAACACTCACCATTATTTGAATTATTATTGAATTTATTTTCATTATCATCATTTTTCGATGCATTTTTAATAATTTCTTTGTTAACTTTATAGTTATTAATATTTTGATATGACGATCTTGATTGAATTTCTTTTGATTTGGAATTTTCTTCCTCAACAATAATTTTATTTTTTATTTCCATTGATTTTTCAGATCGTTTATTATTTTCATTGATTGTATTTAAATTTTCACAATTCGGTGATTGTGATAGAGTCTCCTTCGACTCATAAAAATAATTTCCTATCGTTTCGGAATTCGAGTGATTTTTATTTTGTTCACAAAAATATGGTACGTTCAATGGGCGACACGATCTATCCATATTGTATGCTTCCTGGATCGGTGATTCAGAATAAGCATTGTGATACAACATTGGGATTGATTTATCCTTTATAAGTAGATGTCGACTACGATAGTCTACATTACACCTAAATTTTTTCAGAAAATCGTTACCAATGATACCGTCAAAAGGAATTGGAAAATCACTCTTTACCACGTGAAAAGGATAATTAATTATCTCGTTTGCTATACTAATTTTTAAATAGACATAACCGAGAGTTTTATTAGGATTTTCTTGTGAGGAATCTATACCTCTAATTAATAAAATTTCATCCTTGTTAATTTTTATATTTTCTTTTAAAACGTTTAATTTTATTAAACTAATGTCTGCACCAGAATCAATTAAAAAATTGTTCATATCTTTTATAGAGATGTTATTAATTTTAAGATTTACATAAGACGTGAAAAAAGCGTTGGTTAATGTTCCTATTCGGCCTGATTTATGCACGAGAGATCCTTTAGACTGGCCAGTTCTAAAGTCTCTTACGCGTTTAAATTATCCGAATTATGATTTGTTTTATTATGATTATGCTTTTGATCATTTTTAAATTTTAGTTTAAAACAGTTTTCTATAGAATGATTATTTTTCTTACAATATTTGCAAAATAAGTTATTATTATTTTTATTATTAGCAGTCGTCGTATTGGATGATGATGAAGCTTGTGCTACATAACGAACGTTAGGCTTCTTATTTTTAAATCTACAATCAAATGTGTTATGGTTGGTTTTATTGCAGATTTTACAATATTTACTATTAATATTATTAGAGTTATTTTGAATATTTGATATTTTCTTACAACATCTCTTGATTTGATTTCTTGTTCTTCCGCTAGTGCGACCGATATTGCTCTTTCTAGAGTGTCTGGTTGGTGTGTTTTCACTGGTAGAATTAATTCTTCTTTTAGTCCGGTTATAAAAACACACTTAGCTTGGGATTTTAATAGATCTATGCAAGCTTCTCGACCGTCACTTGACATATTTTCTGATAAATTATTTAATAATTTTATATAGCAATTTTCTACCCTAGTAGAATACGAAATGACATTTTCGTTTGGTTTTTGAGTACAGGAATTTAATTCGAGTTGCCATTGATTGTTTGTTCGTTTATCTGAATACGCGGCTAGTAAATGTGATTTTAACATAGGAAAATTTTCAAAGTTTCTATTTCTTATTAGTGCTCTAGCATTACCAGTAATCTTACTTTCTATTAATGTGTACAAAATATTTTCTAAATTTTTATCTATTAATCGAAGGGCTTTTTCACTATTGTCCAAAAACTCGAAAAGTTTTGTTTTATCTCCATCAAATTTGATTAACATCTTCTCTGCAATATTTAAATCTATACACTTGTTGATTTTGGTGGTTTCTTCTTTCTTTACAGACATCTTGAAGTATTATTATTTCACTTATTAATTTTTATTTCTTGAATATGTTGATAGTTTAAAACTTGAGTTTTGAATGTTTGAACACAAAATTTGCACGGGGAGTGAACACAAACAATGATTGCGACTTACATGAATAAAGTTGTAGTTGTCTTCATCTTCTTCCTTCTAGCAGCAGACTCGCTTCCACAGCACAGGTAGATGAGTTTGAAAAGGACTTGAACTCTCTGGATTTCAGTGATCTATCAAGACTTTTCCTGGACGTTGCCTTTGGGATATATATGATACTTGGTTGAAATATCAATCCCACTTTACTTCTGACACCACTGTAAACGACCCTCTTCCGTCTCTTCCAAAGGGTCTTATTTAACAGAAATAATACTCTAACACGATGGTTGAGATTACTTTTTATTTTGGATTAATTACAACAATTAATAAAAGCACAATTACATTGATGTGAACACTCCCGTAGTCAATCTACTTCTACTGAATCTATGTGAAGACTGATCAATAATGCATCTAGTTAGAGACAAGACTCTGCTTATATGGGATTCTAATCCAAACAATTAGGATGATAAGTATGGAACATCGGGCGGCTCCGGGTCAAAGTTACTTTATGATAAGACCGGGGTCGTTGTAGGGACTCTAATTGATATTAATATTTGAATTTACATTTCTGTTTACAAAACTAAAATGTTTATTCCATGTTTATCATTCCTATACAATGTTGATTTATATAATGGTTGGTATAGGTACATTACATTAAATATTATTATTATTTCTTCGAGTACTTCTCCCATCTCCGAGACATTCTGATAATCTTGAAACTCGAGTAGTAAAATATAAAATTATAATTAAACTCAAGTAGAGATAACATAGTATAGATAATTATCGTTTTTACTCCCTTTATATTAACTAGTGGCGTCTGCTTGCTTGCTTTCTTGCCGACTTGCTGTCAAAAAATTTTTTGGATCGATTTCTGACCCTTTTCCCGTGTTCCAATCGAGCTGAAACTTGGCAAGTAGATTCGTGGCGACGATCAAGAAGATCTATCAAATTTTCATTAAAAAAAATTAATAATTATAGTATAATTTCGGATTTTTGGAAATTTTATTGTTTTTTTCAAATTGGAATCATTATAAAAGTTTAATTACTAGCATAGCGGCCCGATAACGTGGCGAAATATTTTCTAAATTTGAATTACTCCGTCGGTATACATAATAGGTACTTCACTACGAATGTCGAAAATCTAAATTGACTGAGAAATGTTTTCAGAATTTAATCTTCAAAGCGTGAAGCGTCTTATCAAAGCTCAAAACATCTGACATTTTAGAAATATATTGAATTACTGTAAGTTTAGTGTTATGTTATATGTTTTAATTCGTCTTTAATTGTTGTTATATTTTACAAAGAAAGGAAGTATAATAAAAACTTGGTTTTCATGGGTTACTTTTTTACTTAATTTAAATTATACGAATGACCGTATGAATGAAGCCCTCCTGAACTTAATTGACCCGTGATTAATAGTTCAGGTATTCGTTACGATTTTGTCGGATCCTCAATGAACCGAGTAAATTTAACGGTGGTCAAACGCAATTGAACTACTCAATACGGAGCGTAGTCGGGAGGCGGTGCTCCGAGGCAATTGGACGAGTGACGCGGCAAGCACTTGACGCAGCCGCTCGTGAGAAAGTTAAAGATCACATTCTAGGGTTAGCCGGGGTGTCCACTTAACCTCTGTCGAATTATCTCTGCATGAGTCACAAACTGTAACAGTTCACGATCATTCGAACAGAACTGGTTCACAGTTCACGGGAACGTTGCTTTACGATATCCCCAGCCCTGTTCACGGTATCTTGTGTTGACGAAAATGATTATCACCTGATGTATAATGCTCAAATAAGGAATCTTTTACGTGTACTGGGTGTCTTATAGCTAGTAGCAAAAACTTTACACTTTATGAGTCAAAAATGTTCAAGCGACCACGACGTATAAGAAGATATGCAATATCAAAGTTTGAATTTTTTTCAATATTTCTGACTTACAATTATCATCACAGTAACTCTAATCGATTATGAAATTCGTTTTAATACAAGTTGAATAACTTTTATTATAACTAATTTATAAAAAACTGCAAAAATGATAATGGATTTTTTTTATAAGGTTTTTATAAATTTCTTTGAGTTATATTGAAACGAATGAATTTTTCGTAATCGACATAGGTTACTGTAATGATATTTTAGCATCTTTTAAGATAATAAGTCAGAAATAATGAAAAAAAAGCAAATTTTGATATTGCATAACTCCATAAATACTGAATTTAATGGTTACATAAATATTTTCGACTTATTGTCAAGGCAGGAATCGATCGGTTAAGTTTTTGCTACTAGCTTTGAGACACCCTATATACATCGTTCTCATCAAATCTCATGTACAATGTTGAGTGCAGTCAAAATGCTAACGGTCGAACAGATAATAACAGATAATAACTGATGTAATCATCATGTTAAATGTATTTATAAATTCCGCTCTGGAAACATATCGGCAGAATTTAATAGAAATATGGATAAAGGAGTACGAACATGATACAAAAGGAGGAAATAAAACGAGACTGCCATTCAGAAAGAAGATCCAAATCTCAGATTTACGGCGCACTAAAGATCTCCAATGAAATACCAGAGGAAATGAGTAAAAATATCTCGATTTAAAATAAAGCTTCGCCAATATGAGTTGTGTTCTTCTTCTTAATCTTCACCCGCTTCCAATTTCATTTGGGATCGGCTCTCCTTAATAAATTAAATATCAATATATCACTTTGGAAATTGAGTTTTCCGAAACACGATTACATCTTGATAATATTTTTTATTAATTAAACGTAATAACATGTACGAATTGAATTTTTGTTTATCATATCCATTTTATTTATTGAATAAATTGAATTAATTTTTATTATATTATTGTGGTTATATTAGAACATACATATGCACAGGTTATCTCGTAGCTAGTATCAAAAACAACTGAGTAACAATTTAATTTAACAATTTCTTCATCCAATTTTGAATGAAAAATATACTTTACACTTTGGTGAAACGTCGAATAAGCGACGACATTGAAAAAAAAGTGCAAACTTTGTTGTCGTTTATCTCCGTATCTGACGATATTTCACGCAAAATGTAAATAATATTTTCTATTGAATTGAATTGAATAAAAAAACACTTCTTCGTAAATGTTGCTACTAGCTACGAGACACCCTTTATCACATTCTCACGAAATGGTAAACAGTCTACAACATTCGGGAACGGGAAATTTCTCCTAAACACTAAAAAGGAAAAGAATCTTCTCGAGGGTACTAAATCATCGTGATCGCGTATAAATAGCCGGTCGAAGCCGTGGCGGGAGAGTTTGTTTTGACATTTCGGTCGGTGCGAAGTAAGCGCGAGGCAACGGCGATTATGCCCTGTCGTGGAATTTCGGAGCGACAGCAGTGACGTGAGTTTAGCGAGTGATGAATAAAAATAAAGTACTCCCAGCGATAATAAATTGTTCATTGATGAGTGATTAATTGTAAAATATAGTGATTTAAAGAATAACGTTCGTCCTTTAATCGTGTTAAGTGACTTTGTCCATTTAATAATTAATTAATCACTATTTAATAAATCGTTATTTAATTTCCAGTACTTTCTGACAATATTTATCACATTTTATATGTACCTTTTATGAATAGTTAATAAATAGGTTTTCGTGCAACCTCACGGGAAATGATAATTTTTATGCAAGAGAAGATCATAAACTCTCTTAATTTACAATCGTTACATGTACCGGTACTCAAGGGCACGTACAGAGGCAAGATTCAAAGCGAACGCATTCAGCCTGCGCCGGGCGGACATCCAAGTCGTTCTGCTGAATCACGAAACAACCGCCGCGCGCTGGATGGAATTAGCGTTGATATGGAATGTGAAACAATTCGATTAAAAGTAAACATTTCTCGGCATTGCTAATCGACCAGGTCTCTGCAAGAAATCACGATTACTGTAGCCCTGAGATTGATGCATTCTCATTCAAACTAAAGATAAAATGACGAGAATATTTATACACAAATGCAGACGACGAATAATCGAGATAAATTGTACATGTTTCAGAGACGGAGCCATTTATGTGGAAAAGTATGAACTACTTTTTTGAGCATTTAACATACGGCCTATCACTGACTGGCTGATCACTTTACACAAACGTATCATTCATTGCGTAAATTTGTCTATAAATTAATAAATTAATGATGGATAAGGTAAAATCCAGTGCCTAATTGTTTTCTTTCATTTTTTTTAAATATATTAAAAAATATTGTGACGAATAATTAGTTTTTTTAACCCAATTTGTATTTTGGGTACTTGCACATAATTATGTTTTGATTGTAAACATTTCATGTCTGATCACAGAGTTTTATTATGAGACCGGAATAGTAAGATTAAATCAAAAATAAATGTAGAATTGAAATAAAAAACAATGTATAAAAACCATATATTCCCTAGTAAAGTAATGTAACTAAAAAGTAAGATATTGTAATACAATTATAGAATTAAATTTGTATTTAACTTTAATGTGTATTTATGAAAAACAGTCTCTTAAAACTCATTTTTCGTCATCCGTTTTATGTCTGATAAGGGAAAAAGGATTTTTCCAAAATTGGTTCGTCTAAATAATCTTATGTGATTAAACACAAATTTTATTGTATAATTTTAATAAAAATTGATTTTTACAATAAACATTAAAAATAAATAAGTTATGTTTTGTATTATTACGGGTATATTTGATTTAAATTTTATGTCGCAGCAATTTTCGTATGCATATTCTTATATTCTACTTAACGCAATTTTTTTTTTTTAATATTAATTTACTACACTTTAATTACGGATCAAATACGAACTGATAAAAACCTATTTGTTAGTTACGTTAGTTTTCGTAAAAAGGATCATAAATAATCTGTAATTATATTACTAAGAAATATCACTTTATCTAACATTTATAATCATTTACAATTCACCATTTTAATACATTGACTTCTATATATTTTTGAGATAGAACCAGCCTGGAGAATAAGTTGTCATCACGATGAAAGAGGGCTCGATCTCCAAAAAGATGGACCATCATTATAGAGTTTCACGCAACACGTCCATCGTACCAAACAAGGTCCAGGATCGCGAAGGGTAAAAACAAGCAGTTCGCTCTGTAGAAGCAGACCAAAAGTTACAATTTTCTTACATGAACACATCGATTGTGTGTGTGTACGTGTGTGTGTACGAGTGAGTGTACAATAACGCAATGAATTTGTCGCAACACATAATATTAATAAATATGTGAATGAAACACTATTTTTTTAAGTACACTAGATCACTGCGCGATGTAATGTGAGTTAAATATTATATACATATGTAATATAATACAATACGCAAATCAAAAAAAAACGCAGAATACTAATAATTATAAATTTAATAACACTACGCTTCTTTAAGAGACCATAAATATTAATAATTTATTTAATTAAAATAACTTAATCATACAATTTCTTTTAAATACATGAATATCCCTAAAACAGATACAAAAGTATACTAAATGATTTCAAATACTCGAAATTTCTATGAGCCATTATATCTAAGAACTACTCCGGGTCAATTTCCTGAACGAAAGATTACAAAAAGCTTTCCATATCTAATAAAACTGGGTGTCGTTTTGCGTAGAGAACAAAATAATATTGAAGCATTGTTATTTCACTTACTGGGATTCCATCATCCATTTTGATTAAGAAGTAGGATTACCTGAAAAGAAACGAAAAAAAAATGAAAAAAAAATTACATTTCGAAATTTTACAATAAATCATTCTAATATATTTTTTACAATTGTTTGCAAATAATATTTATTTACCGAAATATTTTTAATATAATTAATAAAAATGTACAATATTTTCACCACTTATATATTGAAAATATCAACATGTTTCAGGGCCAATGGTCCCATCGTCAGTATACAATGTATACTAAAAAATTAAAAATCAAAAATCCAAGAATAGACAATAAAAATATTAAAAAAAGAATGTATGGGAAATGAATAATAATTAAATACTAACATATAAACAAATTTAAAAGATAATTATTTGTAAATAGGACCAAGTTATTTATAAAATTTAATTTACAATTGACACTTTTTACAAATAGTTTCTTTCAAATTTGTTTTCAGTGTAATACTTAATTATTATTCCTTTCCCATATATTATTTTTTTTAATTAATTTTTTATCTTTATTACAATTTTTAATTTTTAATTTGTCAGTATTCATTGTATCCTGACGAAGAGATCATTGGCCCCGAAACATGTTGATATTTTCAATATATAAGTGGTGAAAACAAAGTACATTTTTATTAATTATATTAAAAGATGAAATATTTTTATTTAGAAATAATTAATTAAATTATAGAGAGAGAAAAGAATTCGCTAAATCAATTAAATTAACTTTAATTTTATAATATAGGTCATAATAATTGTATTGGCATTATTAGAAAAAAGTAAAAATAACTTTGTTATGGACAGAAATGTTAGTACGCAGCAATGTAAGTAGAATATAATTTAATCACATGTTAAAAAATTCTATAATTATAGTTGTAATTTTGATTGCGTTCAGAATGTTCATCACAATTTGATATCATACGATTAATGAGTATTTACCTCATAAATATTATTGGGTATTATATAGAACAGTACGGTGATTTGGTGCACCTATGTAAAACCATTGGAATGTTTAGAATTATAATATGATTCGTTGTAATGTTTTCAATTCATTGGGCTTCGCACATTTGTCACTATTCAAATACCAACCTAACATATTTTCTGAAATTTATGTATCCGAGAAATAAATTTAGTAAAATATGTGCCTTCGTATGCTATTCAGATTATCTGGTTATTATAATTAGATGACCAAATCTGTGGAGCAAAGAATTCTGCAATATAGAATCGAAATAGCGGTGGAAACGTAGAATCAATAAAGTGGACTTCCGCGGAAATCTTTAAAGCAGTCATGTCCAAAAATATACGCATTTTTTGTATCTGTATAACCTGTTATCTGCCAAAGTCCCCTTATCTCAAATATCATAATACTCAACCCTTGTTACCTACTGTAGTTTACCTCTACAGAAAATATTTCAGGTTTGATACTATAACGTATCGCGGTCGCTGGCGTATCGAATAGTTAGTTAGTTTTTAATTTAAACCTCGGTATGTTAATACCAAAATTGTTGTATTATTAAGAATATTATTTTGGAGAAATTATTTACAGAGGCAAGAACTGCAATAATTTTATTGATCGAAATATTCACCGCTCATAATCTTTGATGGTTTCCATTAAAGCGAAATGGACATACATTATAGGTATTGCAAACATCGAGTGTGCCGGGCTTCTAATTCATTGCTATCTAATCGACAGTAATAAAATAGATTCTTCTACCACACCATAAGTATATTATGAAGGAATGTTTAGTACGAGTAAAAGAGATAATGTAGGTATGTAAGCACACCATACACAATAAAATGTAGATAAGTAAACAAACTTTAGAATACACCTAAAAAGTGAATCACCTAAATATCTTATCTAAGAATAGATATGAAATGTTGTTTAATAATCTTTTACAATGTACTTCTTTAATTTTTTGCCGAAAATATTTGTTGATAAGTATGTAGGTACTTTTGACAAAAATAGTTTTTATAAGATAACTACATTACATTATTTGTGGAGCATAAAAGCAAAGGCAGCACTATGCAAAAAAAAAATAAAGTCATCAAAGATTATTTATTTAGAATATACTGAATTCAAGATTTTATAGGAAATATAGCCTATATATCTATACAAAGGAAACATTTCGGAAAGGATAGATATATTCAGTATATTCTAAATTAGTAATCGGTAACTGTTTTCAAAACCTTTTTTTGGATATTACTGCCTTTGCTTTAATACCCCACATTTTATGTTAAAGTATAACGTATTATGGCTAACATATGCCTATTATTACTAAATCGAAACAAAACGTGAACAGACAGACTTATATACACATAAACCTATTCACAAATGTTATAAATGCGATGCTTAATATACCTACATACAATTTTTTTTAATGTAAGTACGTAAGTTCCACGTAAAAATGATTGTTTAGCGTTATTTGCGCACTTCTTCATAAAACTCTATTTCTATAAACTTACTTACTTCACGCCGTTTCCCGTGGGGGTAGGCAGAAGATAGAGCGCCACACGCTTCTGTTCTAATATACAACTCTCGCCTCATCCACATTCATACATCTTCGCGTGCAAGTTGCTGGTTGTTGGGGCTTCTAACGGGACCATCTTCCATTTTGCTTTCTCTTTCTGGAGCCATCAACACTTGCATTATATATCTTCTTACCATTCTTTCCTCATCCATTCGCTAAATATGCTCAACAAACCATCTGAGCGACCCTTTTTTATTTTAATATTTCTATAAAACTGTTATAAATTCATTTTTCAATGTTGAATGTCAAATAATTTAATATTACTATATATATATCTCATACATAATATGTAGATGGTATGGATTTTTTTACAATGTTTTACAAATAATAATGTATGGTGTATATTAATAATTATATTAATAATAATAATGTACGTTGAATATCCTTTTGAAAATACAATCCGTTGGCCCTTTTTGTTTGTTATGTTACAAATAGAAAATACTCGTAGTCGGTCGAATGTTGTAACTAGGCCCCGCGGCTAGCCAGTATCATGTATACCCTGTGCAAAGTCCTGTGAAACATTGTTAACGAAGATAATCAAAATAAGCCTCGAATTACACATTTAGTAAATACTGTTTTGGATTTGCGTTATAATCAATAAAAGGTACCTATTAACAAAATGATATATTAAAATACCTTCAATATGGAATTAAGATGAATCATACAAGTCTCACCGGACTAAGGTATTTATATGGGAAAATGTATGGAAGTCTTTAGAGGATAGCCACAGGGCTTATAACCTGGCTTTGGTGATCACTTTATACAATAACATTATTTTTATATGTTGGTATGTTCTGAGACCACAGAACACCGGATTTTGCCCTCAAAGGGATGATTAATCAACTAAGATTATAGAAGTCTTATTAGCAGGATTATAAGTTTCACAGAGACGGAACAATTTATATGAGAAACATGAACGAAAGTATTTTTATATGGTGTTTTACGATGGAATTGGTGAACGTTGCTTTGTATGGGGTGATCACTTAACCCTTAACAACCCACAAGTATTTCACGGACACACTTTTGCGTTCTTATCCTCATGAAAACAAAAGTATCTATTTTTAAGATCCCACCTTTATCTGATATACTTCCAAGCTCGAATCGAATCTAAACTTAATGGAAATATTTTTACCATAAATAATTTAATATTTATTGATAATAAACTAAAATAGTAATTCATCAACCCACAAGTGTCCAATAGACACAATTACCTTTTACTTGATTCGAAAATGAAGGTAGATTGTTTATTTACATTTACTTAAGTCATTTTGTGTCGGGTAGGCAATAATAACTGCCAGACTAAGACTGATTGAGAATAAACCGTGCAGTAGCTCATTGTCGTGTGTTTGATTGAAGCATCAATAATACAGAAGAATATGAAGTAAAAGAGGAAAATAAAATGAAAGATTAAAACAAATTATTTATATTGAAGATACAAAGCTTAAATAAAACGTACGAAAATATAAATACCAAGCATGGTGTTGGTGTACACGGGGTGTAACAAAGCTTGTCCACAATAATTTACAGGTGGATTCAAGTCGGAAATGTTCAAGCAACCATGACCTAATGAAATGGGAAGCGGATGAAGATTAAGAAGAAGAAAAATTATTAATTTATAACCTGTAAGACTTACATAACTCATATTTGCGAAGCTTTATTTTAAATCGAGATATTTTTACTTTCTTATTTATTTCCTGTGGCATTTCATTGAAGATGTTTAGAGTGCCGTAAATCTGAGATTAGGATCTTCTTTCTGAATGGCATTCTCATTTTATTTCTTCCTTTTGTATCATGTTCGTACTTCTGGATCCATTTTTCTATTAAATTCTGCTGACACGTTTCCAGTGCGGATTTTATAAATATATAACATAAATATATAACATAATATATTATATGTTCGATAGTTAGCATATTGAGTGCATTCAACATTGTATTGATCTGGGAAACAATGAATACAGGGTGTCTCATAGCTAGTAGAAAAAACTTTACAAGTAGATTCCTGCCTTAATAGTGAGTCGAAAATGTTCAAGCAACCATGACCTAATATCAATAGTAATGGAGTTATGAAATATCAAAATTTGCATTTTTTTCTTTATTTCTGACATATTTTACAAGACATTAAAATATCATTACAGTAACTTACGTTGTGTACGAAAAATTCATTCATTTCAATTCAAGTTAAATAAAATGATAAAATTCCGAGCAGAAGTTGCAATTGGAATTGGAAGGTTTTTATTATTGTATTAAAGAGATTGTATGAAAGGGATTTTTTTAATTAAAAAACAACAACACAACAAAAACACAAATCGCTTTGTTAAGGAATTTGTATCAAAGGAACAATTTTTAATATTCAATGTACTGTAGTGATGGTCCAACATTTTACAAAAAATAAGTCAGAAGTATTGAAAATAAATAAAGCAGAAATCTACCTGTAAAGTATTGTGGAGTAGCTCTGTTACAACCTGCAAATTTTTAAAAACTAAAAATCAAACACAATTTTAGAGTTCAATATTTTTATCCAAAACAGGAAGTTCATTTTGGCAGATTATGCCATTATCAACTGATAAACATAGAACGTTTTAGTGATTTGGTGTCAAAAATGATAAGTGAAATTATTAATTATTAATGTCATTTCCCATCATTTCACCAATATTTTTTGTTTATAAACTCACTAAAATGTTGGCATAATCTGCCGAAACGATCGTCCTGTTTTGAATAAAAATATTGATCTCTAAAAATCGTGTTTTAATTATTTTACGATAAAAAACAGTTTACAAAAATTTTAAATATCCTGTATATTGTCCCGTCGCCTCTTATTGGTTCTAAAGATTATTCGTCACCCTTCAGATTTATTACTGAGTAGCCATTTCATAATGTCTATACGGCCTAGCCCTTCTAATTTTATGAATTTATGACTTTCCAAGAAGGAAAATAGAATGTTCCTGGTTCAATTAGCATAATAGCAGATATTTATATTTCATAACATAGATTTGTTCTTTTCAATTATTCTAGGTGACATTTGTTTTATACACATTAACTCCGCGAACTGCAAAATTATATTTTCAGTGTCAATTGAGATATGATATTCCAATAAGATTGCGTAACCGTCTACAGTAGACAAGGCAAGCACCAGTAATAATGATGACCAATCTAATGAATAGACTTCATTCGAGGTCCTAAAGATATCAAAATACGAACTTACGTTTATAATTCCATCAAGAATCCAATAATAAAATATCGAGCTAGAAGTTAAGAAAGTTGCAATTATTTTGCAGCAAAAGTTAAATGGAGAACTAAAACTTTTATCCATTTCCTCGGTGATTAAAAATCTACGCAACAGCTTTTGAAATATATAAAAGCAGTTTCTAAAATATTTAAAATGTCAGTTTTGTGCATGTTGATACTTCTTGTAGCAGGTAAATTGGTTTATTTATCTAAAAAGTGATTTTTCTTACTGCAATAAAGTTATACAATCTGGAATTTTAAAGAACACTGAAACTAAACCTCATGTTTTATTTTTTAATATTTGTATTCTAATATTTATATTTTAATATTTATATTTTAATATTTAAATTTTAATATTTTTATATTTTATTTATTATTAATTAATATTTAAATTTTAATATTTAAAGCAATAACTTTGTCGTTAGACATAACAGACTGTTAGTAAATTAGTATAGACCACAACCATTTATTGCTAACTTTTTACTAATATTAATCACACGCGTGATTAATATTCGTAAAAAGTTAACTTGTCAAGGACAAGCATGCACTGTAAAGTGTTGTGAACATAGTAGTATAGTGTTGGTCCTGACGAAGAGACGGGTACGTCTCGAAACCGGTAGACCTAAAATCTGATATTGGTTTATACTTATTTAACTAACACTCTCTCGTATTTCCTAAAAAGTCTAATATCGCTGGGTATTACGCATTACGTGATAGCATAAAATTCGATTTTAACATAAATAGAAGCTAAAGCGGTTCGAGGTATGGGAGACATATTAAAAAATCTGATCGTCACGAAAATACGTCAGACTTTAAACGCTTATATCGTAGAATGTATACGACGTAGGTGGATATTAATGGTTTCAGTTAAGAAGGGATATTTTCTTCATATTCGAAAAATTTCTGCATATTGTAAAAGAAATCGCCTCTCCCCAGGCCCGAGCGTGTGGTAAGCGGAACGAATTGGCGCGCTCGGTCAATTTCAGGACGCTGTGGCTCGTTAGCCCAGTCCCGACTCACAAGTGCGACCGGGGCGAAACAATTTAAATAATAAATTACAACTATGATAAACTGATAACAAAATAATATTTTTTTACTAATTCTCAAGGTATAAAGGACTTAACAATCCGATACATAATACAGTTCCCTGAATAACAGTCTATATATAACAGTTCCCTGATGAAGTTTGAGACCAACCGAAATTAGTTGACGAATATATATTAATAAGTGGTTTAAAATGAAGTATTTAATTTTATTTTTAAATTTTAATAAAACAAATAAGGGCATCCATTACTATATCGCATATGTCATTGGTATTAATCATTAATCAAAATGTATAAGTCTCCATGCAACAATGTCCATCGCTAACGTTATCAAGACGTTAAACTACTCTAGATAGCGCGTTCTCACAGCCTTTACTGGCGGCCGAAATATATAATAAAAGTACGTCATTTTTGACGGGTTGACAATATGATAAAAGTAGTTTTCTTATTTGGACCAAATCCGAAAAAACGTTCCCCTTTGCTCAAACATACCGGAAACATCAATTAAATTAAATATTTTCACTGAAGAATGTATAATTATAACTACAGAGCTAACTACATATCACTAAACTATAATTCTTGTCCCTAGCCTTATAAATTCAAAATAATGAATTACAGTATTTATTATCTGCCATTTCACTAACTTAATGTTTTTTTAATTAATTAAATGACCGGGACTTTTTTAAAACAATCTAAGGCTTATTAAATTATTTTGTATTTTTTTCTATATTTATCATATTAATTCATTCATAAATTACATTATATGATAATCGTATTTAAACTATCAATTCTATATTAATAGCGATGCAACCTTAGTCAACAATTTAAAGATAAGATATCACAATCAGTTTCAGTATTATTCAAAGTTATCTTTAGCGAACTTAAGATTGACAAACTTCAATGTATTAGTTGATTTACGTTTCTTTTACATGTAAATATAAATTCAGTGTTTGTGAATACAATATACATAGCATTTTATTGTGTATTAATATCCTGCATCTATTCTACATATTTTCAGTATGTAGAAGACAAAAATTGAATATTGAGATAGTTAAAAGAAGATAACTCAGTTGTTGTCGTTCATAAAAAGGATAACACTAATTGCTTTCGAAAATCATTAAAACACGATTGGCATGTTTTTCAGTTACACCCGTGGAATTACAATGAATGTCTTGCTTCCATAATCGATAAATGTACTGTCCGTTTATAAAAAAATATGTTTATTTACGATTGATTGTTCAATTAGTAGTGTTATTATTTGTTAAATTTCCATTTTGTATTTCATTTTAAATATACGTATTGTATTTAAAATATGAAGTGATATTGCTAACTTTACAATAAAATTATCTCTCTAGACCTAGCTACTAAGCTAGGTCTAGAAAGATAATTTTTGAGCTCTATTTGACTAACTATCACACCTGATATGTATCATGCTTGATACGTGACTTATAGAAAATTATTATGTTTATTTTTGTATTATTGATAACTGATCTATACAATAATATAAAGATGAAAAGTTTGTAAGTTTGGATGTAGGAGGTAATCTCCGAAACTACTCAACCGATTTCAAAAATTCTTTCTCCAATATTTAGAATGGACTTTCAGAGTGAATATAGACTATATATTATTATCCCATTAAAATTAAAGGGCTTTTTGTGGTGCCCTATATTACAACTAAAGTCGAGGAAAAAATGGTCGAGTGATGCGTTTTTTACGAACTTTGCCTCAAGGCGATCGTCTAGCAGAGTGAGCAAATTTTACAATTTTTTCTCATATCTTCTCTTGCATTTATCACATTATTGTTTGGAAATATCTCATTTTAAAATTTATTCATCAGCTTACGTATATTTTAAATACGAATATCTTATTAAAATGTCACAAACTAAATTATATAATTGATTAATAAATTACCAAACCTTCGATGTTTTAAAAATGAAGAAAATTTCTCCACTTTGTGGGCCTTTTATGACTGAATGGCCTATTGCGATGTCTTTTTTATTCAATAATATTACAAAGTAAAGGTTTATCTTAAATTTATTACAATTATTGCAAAATCTGTTAATTTGTTTACATGCAATTTATGTTTTTTTAAAACATCGAAGGTTTGGTAATTTATTAATCAATTATATAATTTAGTTTGTGACATTTTAATAAGATATTCGTATTTAAAATATATGAAACCTGATGAATAAATTTTAAAATGAGATTTTCCCTACAAAAATGTGATAAAAAACGCAAGAGAAGACATGAGAAAAAATGGTGAAATTTGCTCATTCTGCTAGACGATCGCCTTAACGGTAAAAGATATTTAAATTAGGGATTGTTATTTATAGATATTATGTGTACCTAATACTTGTAACAAAATTAATGAAGGTGTTATTGTCGCCAGGGGCATCCTAGTGTTTTGACAGGGACGCATCGGATACCGATACCGATATATCGGCGACATCGTGGGTTTTGCGATGTATCAGAATCGGCGATATTAATTTGCCGATACAACGATACATCTTGAATTTAGATAGGTAATCCATGTGTAAACGTGCCATCTGCGCGCTCAATTCGTTAATTCGTCAAGTTCATAAATGCGACACGATTTATCTACGCTCGAGGAATCCCCGCGTTTCATAATTTCATTCCGAGCACGGAATACAAGCCGCATCAATATTCTTAGAATTCTACAACTAAGCCAAAAGACTGTGTTAGAAAATCTCAAAAATTTCTATAAAAAAAACGAGAACGAAATTTATCTTTATTTTAAAGTAAATACACAAAATGATAAAAAATTACTAAAAGATACTAAACATCTATGCATGTGAAGTTGCGGATACAACTAGTCATCAATGCAATAAGATACAAATCTCTAATAACGGTTATTTTATAGAGGATAGGTTAGATCATCGTTAGTATGGAAAAACTTTAAAAGAATTATTCGCTCGAATTTCTTGAATAATAATAAACCGATTCCTGGCCTTTCACAGCGCGTTTCCTCATTATTCTAGACGGCCTCATTGATATTTATGACTTGTCAACTAACAAAGGAAGGTTCGGATATTTTTATGGATGTTTAGATATTTCGTGACAATATATTATATTTGCACATCGCTGCATGTTAAAATAATGAATATGATTGATTAGAAAAAATGTTTTTACAAAAATATAAGATATATGTTTCATAAAAACACCGATTTACATATTCAGACGGAGGATGTATGTATTATAATATTTTATTTTAATCATGTCTGTCTGTCAACTCGTAACCTACATATTGAATTCTATACGCTTGTTCTAGAAGCGGTGTAGAATTTCTCAAGAAAAACATAATACACAGGGTGTCAAAAAGAGCAAAGTGATTTTGTGGTGACATTATTACTATAAATAATAAAAATATAATTAATATAAAATAAACTATATTATTAATTCACTTTAATATAAGTCGAATAAAATGATAAAAATAACTGAAAATAGAACTTTTAACATTTTATTTGACTTATATTGAAGAATCGATATAAGTTAATGTAATGATAGTTCAACTTTTTGAAAAAATGAAGTCACAAAGAAATAATGAAAAAAAAAGTAATACACCTGTAAAGCTTTTTCTACTAGCTATGAGACGCTGTATACAAATTATATGGATGTACATGGATATACTTTTCGTATACTCTTGTATTGACGAAGGCAAAATTATTAAGTGATGATCGTTAATATATTTTCTATACGTGTGAGTTGTGTACGATAATGTTGTTTTAATAAATCACTTCTTAGAGGTCAATATTTCGACTGCACTGTACGATAACTCTGAACCGTGATAGTAATAGGTTTTACTAATTGTGTGTCATTGTAACGAATTTATTTACCAGACATTATTTTTATCGAACACATATGTTTCGAATCTGTTTTGAATCACTTTCAACTGTTGCGAGAATGTCAGTACTCGCAATTTATAGATAAAAAGATTATTTGAATAGTTTTTATAGATACGAAAGTCTATCGTTTTATTTTGAGAAATTTTCCGCTTTTTGTGTTATTTTACGCAGCACGTATTTCATAACGCTCTTATGAGAATAAAAAACATTCAAATAGAATTCTATTAGCAAGTTCAGGTTCATCTTTCTGATTTTCGTATTTATTAACACATCTCGGAAAGCATTCCAATCAATCATGAAAATATTATTCTTTATAAAAATCCTTCACGACAAACACAATGAATATAAAATATGCACAGTACACGCTCTATTAAATTCTTCTATCAACATTAGATATAGACACATGTATTTTCAAATTATACGTATATGCACTGATTGTTTTTCATGTTAAGTTATAATGCAATATCTATAGAAGCGGAGCTACATAGCTGTTTTTTGGCAAACGAGGGAGTTTAGAAATAATTTTAATTGAGATAAATTATAGAAGTCTCACACAAACAAAGCTAATACTATGGGAAACATGTATGGAAGTCTATATAGGGTGGCCAGGTGGCTTATGACATGAATTAGCTGGCTTAAGTAATCACTTTACACAATGCAACCGCAAACGATTCCCGGAAGTACATCCACACATTATCAAATTTTGAAAGTTGTATATGTGTTCTTCATCTGTCTTATTTCAAATATTTGAAGGAACAATGCAATAGCCATCTGTGGTTGAAAATTTGTAATACCCATGAATTTTACATTAATAATAATAATAATAATAATAATAATAATTGGATAACTTATATAGCGCCGTTTTCGCGAATACTCACCTCAAGGGCGCATAAAGTGATCACTTAGGCCCTGTGGCAACCCCATAAAGACTTCCATACGTGTTTCCCATAAAAATGCCACGGCTCAGTGAGAATTCTATAATTTACCTCAATTAATAATTATTATCCCTGTGTGAATAAATCCAGTTATTATATTCTTAGGACATATATTTAAAAGTATTAAAATTATACTTTTGATTCAGTTTTGTTCAGCTTGTTGAACATCGGTTTAAAAATATTAATTAATAGCATAAAAATAGATTGTCTAGCATTGTTTATTTTCCAGACACACAAATGAAGGGAATTAAAATCAATTCCTCTCCTCCGTAGCCTGGAAGACACACACACAAGACACACTTTTTAAAAAGTGTGTCTTGTGTGTGTGTCTTCCAAAAGTGTTCAATTTATTGCTAAAAATTACATATATTTATTTACTTTTAATTTGTACTTTAATAATCTTTATACTACACACTTGTTGAGTATAGCCCGCTCATCTTCTTGTACCCTAACTGTTCAACGTTGGCTATAATGTTGCCAATCATTAGTTTTTTACTGCGGCCCTGATTTTTTGCGGCATTTTATTTTCTGCGGCCCTTTCAGTGATCGAGATCTCGTACTTCTGTAGATGTCCGAGATTTCGAAGTTTTTAGATTATTACTATTCTTTTTATTTAGTTTTCTTTATTCATCTGCACTACGTCATCTTCATTCGTAGCTCTGTCCATCCAGCGTATTTTGAGCATTCTGTAGATTCACATCTCGAATGCCTCAAGTCGCCTGCTCAACTTTTCTGTAAGCGTCTAAGCTTCCATTCCATAAAATAATACCGAGAACACGTAGCATCTGACTATTCGCATTCATAAACCATGAATTGGTTCTATATAATAATAATATAGAACCAATCCAGTGTGGAATTGTAGAGCATAACGTGTATTATATATAATATTATAGATTAAATAATATTATGAAAATGTAAATATATGGATATATTGTAGAATGTAAAATATTAATTAATATACAGGAGTGTCTTAAGTGTCCTAAATTATTTAAAAAATAAATAAGATTATAAAAATAAAAAAATCTAAGGTCAAGATCATGACAGCTTTTTCATGCGGATAAATGTTGCACGAGCTTGATCAAAGTGGCATTTGATTTCACTGAACCAACATTTGATTTGACTGCTCCACTCAAAACCATAGTTGTGATTAAATTATTAAATGTCTGTTTCGGACAATATTTAGTTAAACATAAAATAAATATTATCAGGTTTCACCACAAATTAACTGACATGTCGATTAATAATATTTGGACACCTTTGTTCATTGACTGGTTAATTATGGTTAAACGTGCAATCCTTCTCTTCAAATTTCAATAAAATCAATCAAAAGTTGACTATACGCTACGTCTTTTATTAGTGCAAGGGATTAATATAAATTAATCACGAGACTTTGGACACAAAAACGAGGATTTACCAGTTCTCAGGACGTTATACGGTTGATTGGAAATTACTAGAAGGGTCTAAAATAAACGGTAGAAATGCCGACTAAATTCTCTTACTAAACTGGAAACCCGAAACTTTATATAAACAAAACAACAGTACTGTTACGTATTTTTGTTTTGATAGAACACAATGTCATAGAAGCGAGAGAATTTTGAACCCATGCGATGAACCATAAACAAGCGATAGACAAAAGTAGGTATAGTGAAATATTTGTGGAATAGTCTCGAGTGAGGTGCGAAATTAGTGAATAACATAAAACTGCCCCAGTTAATGTCGTGATTTGTGACTTAGGTTATAAATTAATTCATTTCATTTTTCTCCCACAGCTACGATCCTATGGCAGTATACTAATGTGCGCATGGATTTTTCTACCAGTCCATTTTTTTATCCAAAATAAATTGATTTATTTTCATTTTATACTTACTGATAGGATAAAAGGTAACGAGGTAAGTAATTTTGATAAAATAAATCAGCAAAATTGTGATTTTACTCTAAAACCCGCTTTTTCATCATGGTTTTATTTTAACCGAACAAGAAAATTACAATCGGTAAGCTAGGAATGTGTATAGATATGTCCTCCGCCATTCAGTCCCGACAATAATTACTGCCTGGAGTGCGTACGGCCGCATGCATTGAATGAAAAAAGATAGCACAGCCAGACCGAAACAACCACAAATGGCTCTCATCCAAAACGGACTTCCGGTGCGCTCGCACTCTATAGACGCAAACCGGAAACGGCCGACATCAGTATGCGAAGAGTGGCCGATAGATGTGTAGAAGATCAGTGTTTGAAAGATAAATTGATACGCTTTTTTATTTATTTTTTATTGTTGAAAAATGGAATGGGCATATTTTTTGTCTAGCGTAAAATAACACAGTCACTTATTTTGATGAATAATGGTGAAAAAGAATGTTTTTAAATGAGAGACTAATAAGATAAACCATAAATCTAGATCCATATAATCGTCCAAAATTAATAACTTCTTCAATATTCGCAAAATAGCTTTATGGCAACCGTATATGTACGTGTAATATTAATAAAAAGAAAATATAAATTGATAAATCGACATGTTTCGGAGAACAATTATCCCTTCACACAGGATACAAAAATGGAAATTTTAAGTATAGACATAAACAAAAAACAAATATATAAAGATTGAATGACTAATTAAGAACTGATGTGAAAGTAAATTTGAAAGGTAACTATTTTCAAAAAGGATTTGATTATTTGTAATATTTATTTTTCGTTGATGTCTATTATTCCAATTTTATTTTTTTATATACATTAAAGAAGGGACTTTTGACATTGAAGCTTGTTGATTTATCAATAAATAGTCATTCAAATTATTTTTATATGTATGTTCGGAGAACACAATTACTGGATTTATCCACTACGAGATAAATATTTTAATTAAAATAAATTATAGAAGTCTCAGTAAGGGACGAAGCAATTTATATGAGAAAAATATATGGAATTCTTTTGTACGATGGCCCAGGGCTTACAACCTGATCTGGCTTAAGTGATCACTCTACACAATGCAACGTTCACCAATTTTAGCGTAAGAACATCCACACATCGATTTATTTTTTAAGTTATATATATGTTCCAAATAGGAATCATCCGTATACTTCAATGTTCTATGCTAGTAACATCTGTTGTCTCTTCTCATGAAATAGTTTCAATACATTTCGCAGCTGGTAATGATACTTCTACATTTTTATTCACATTAAAAATAGGTAGGATAATACCTAAGCCTAGTAAAAAAATATATAAAAATGAAAATATCCATAAATCTGATACAGGTAAGAATAGCTTTATCGTAACGATATGTACAAGAAATATTTAACGCTTCCATTAGCTATTCGAAGTATTTCTCCGTTGATTTTGTTTGCAAATATTTTATTTTATCTATAAAAACATCAACCAGTTAAAAATTTCCCAAAAGAATTTATCGGGATTTAATAAAAATATATTTTACTTAATGCTTTTTTAAATTTTTAGTTTTCAGAACGTTGAGATATTTTCGAAAAAATATTATCCTAATAACAGCGGAGCCATAGATGTAAATACCAACAAATTCCAGACACTTTTTTTGTGGAGTTGTAAGGCAATTATCGGGGTGCCCGTCAAACAATTTGTTGAACTGAGATAACATTCCCCAAGGCAACTTAGATTTCCATTACTGGATTCTAATCAACAATAGACAGTTGTTTGAGCACTTTCGTAAGATATCCATTCAAAAAACAAATGACAAATGTAGATACAAGTACATGGCTTATTTTGGACAAAAAACGTAAACAATATTTTTTTCTATTTAAAATATGTTTTACTTTATTTTGTAATGCACACACAGTTATTAAATTACTACTATAGTTTTGAGAGGAGAGGCACTCCCACTCATCATCAGGTATAGATAATAACTTATATTGATAATAATAGTTATTATCTATACCTGATGATGAGAGGGACTGCTCCTCTCGAAATTCTAGTAATAATTTAATAACTCATATTGTGTGTGCATTACAAAGTAAAGTAAAACATATTTTAAATTATAATGTTGCACCAAGAAGTATCTGCCAAATCTTTCAATGATATTAATATTTTTTAAATTTGTTTTTGAAATTTTTAACACATTTACTGTATTATGTCCCCGGAGGATCATTATTAGAGACAAATTATAGATGTTTCACATTGACGAAGCCATTTATATGGGAAGGTATGCATGGAAGTATTCTTTGGGCGTTTACTGGGCTTAAAACCTATCATTTTTTGGCTTATATGAACACTTTACGCAATCTAACAGTCACAAATTCCACCCACGATTCTATTTTCAGGTGTATTACATGTTAATAACTAACTATCACGCCGTTTCCCCGCAGGGGTAGGCAGAGAGAATTGAACACCACACTCTTCTATCCTGGCACACCACTTTTGCTTCGGCCACATTCATACATCTTCTCATACACGTTCTACGGTTGTTGCGGCTTTTAACAGGGCCATCCTCAAATACTTGTAGTACCTGATCGTGCCAGGTCTTTCGCGGACGCTCTCTATTCCTATTGCCTTCAACATTCGCCTCATATATTTTCTTAACCATCCTTTCCTCGTTCATACGTTCCACATGACCAAACCATCTCAGCATGTTTTTATGTCGCGGGTTCGAGTCTCACTCCAGACCAGCAAGTAAGTCCTATTTTCATAGCACAAGCGTTTAGCTTAATTTGAAAATAGTAAGAATATTAATGTGACACGTATTCTGTGTTCGCATCTCTATTTATGAAAAAAAAATCTCCATACACATGTCAAAAAAATATATAGATGTCTCATTACCAGCGGCGGCAACTGTATTTTGTTTCATGCGAATGACCAATTTTAACCTAAAATTGCGAAAGCTTGGTTATATTGAATGAAGTAAGCGAGGTACATAACTACCATGTATACAATTTTTTGAAGTTGATAGATGTTTGGTCGATCATGGGTGGATTCGTGAACGTTACATTGTGTAATCAAGCTGAAAGAAAAGTGACAAGATTGCGTAAAGCGTTAAGCCACCTAAGGACATGTTGTACAAAACAGACTTTCTATACTTTCCCGTGTAAATAGCTTCATCTCTTTGAGATATCTTAATTCAAAATGTAAACGTTTTTAAATACTTAATACAGTAAATTAATTTTTTTTTGGTAATTTTCTGGCGTTTTTGTAAATGTAGTAAATCTCAGTAAAATGGCGCTTTCGCCAACCAGAACAAAGAACAAATACTTTCAAATTCATACACGCACGCATACATTTACTTTATTGACATATGTATACTCATATAAGTGTATCCACCAGTACTGCAAGTAGATAATTTTAAATTTAAAATAATTAATTTTTTAAAAATTTATGAAAACTTTTAAAATTGGCGTTTAAGCCAACCACTACTAATCAAAGAACTAATACTTTTAAATTCATACACGCTCGCATACATTTACTTTATTGACATACGTATACTCATATATGTGTATCCACCAGTATTGCAAGTAGATAATTTTAAATATAAAATAATTAATTTTTTAAAAATTTATCAAAACTTTTAAATTTGAATCTGCAGCCACATATTTTTTAACTGCCTCACCCAATCTCTTTTTCTGTACCTAGCAGTGCTCAAAGTTCCTTTCCCAAAAATACCCAACGATTGCGTTAATTATTTAATTTATTTACAAAATTATTTACGTAAGTTGCACTTGAGAGAAAATCTTTCAAATCAAGATCTTTAAGCAGATAACGAAATAAGTATTTGGTATTTTTTAAATAGTTTTTTGAGCAAATATAAATCAGTACCATCATATAAAATTTTAATTATTACAGTGAAAATGTGATTCTATCAATTACCTGCAAATAAGTTTCCATAATGAGGCGACATTCTGTTTGAATTTAAAACATCCGACCGGCAGACAAATTCCAGACAAATATTGCATCGTGCATAGATAACAATTTAAGTGCATGCTAGTGCATGCTCATAGACTCCGAAATATTATCTCGGGTACAAAATAAACTTGCGTAGCAAACTGGCACTGCTTAGTGATAATCATTTACAAGCGACCAATTAACTTGAATATTTGAGTAACTGGCTCTGGTGTGCTACCAGTATCAGAGGTAGGATGCAAAGGAGTTTCACCAACTTGAAATTTTCAAAATATAGTTTATTTTTGCTTTATCTTACAGTTTAAAATTCTGAAAATAATTTTAGTCATCACTCTATCAAAAATTCCGAAAATTATCTGAATTTGAAGCCAACCTAGTAGGTGAATTTTTAAACATATTCTAAAAATAATAAATAAAAAGAATTTACTATTAAAAAAATCATATAAACAATAATATAAATATCTTGCTACGTTTACCTTGCTACGCTTTTACTATTTCCATACTTCTATACGTAACTATATACCAATATATTATTAATATACCTTTTTACTCATTTTATACTGTGTTGCTTACTTCTGAACTTTTAATTTTTTTTCTTACACTCACTCTACTGCTTACCTACTTATTATTATATACAGGGTGTAACAGAGGTAGTCCACAATATAGTATGGATGGATTATGAATCGAAAATGTTCAAGCAACCATGACCTAATATCAATAGTTATGGAGTAAAGTAAAGTAATGTAAAGTTTAAGTATGTAAAGTTTTTATCAATATCAAATTTTGAATTTTTTTTTCAATATTTCTGACTTAATTTTTTACAAAACGTTGAATTATAATTAAAGTGTAAGATTACGAAAAATTCATTCGTTTCAATAAAAGTTAAATAAAATAATAAAAACCCTGAAAAAATTCCAATCGGAAAGTTTTCCAATTGAAATTGTAAAGTTTTTATCATTTTATTTGACTTGTATTAAAGGTAACGAATATTTCATATTAGATATAAATTACTGTAACGATAATCCAACGTTTTGCAAAAAAATAAGTCAGAAATATTATAAAATATATAAAAAAAATTGCAAATTTGGTGTCGCATATCTCCTTAACTAAGGTCATGAATGCTTGAACATTTTCGACTCATAATCAAAGTAGGAAAGTTTTGTAGACTAGTTCTGTTACACTCTGTATATACAATATATTTATGTGCTATGATATCTGTAAATAAATTGTAGTAAACATTGTTAACATTGCAAGTCTCGACACAATTTTCTCCAGTGAGACAGGCATATTCCAACCAAAATTTGTATAATTTAAATATAAATAAATGAATAAATAAATAAAGAAACAAAGAAATGAATAAATAAATATATAAATAAATAAATAAAAATAAATAAATTTAAAAATATATAAATAAATTATTATTTTGCGTTTTTCTCGGTACCCCCTTTTCAGAATGGTAAAGAAACTCAAAGTATCTATAGGTATCTACCTATAAAACTCAATATCTGTCTGTCTATACAAATCTACACCGTTTGTCTGATCTGACCCAAATTTTGCATTATTATTCTTTAGGACCCGATGGGTAATACAAGCGAAAATTCTCCTCTCCCTTTATCCCACCCCCTCCCCCTGATATATTTTCCATGCAAATCTGTAACGTTTAACCGATCTGACTGAAATTTTGCAAACTTATTCTTTAGGACCCGGCGAATAACATAGATTTCCCCCTCCCCTTGATATAATTTCCATGAAAATATGTACCGCCCGACTCTTCTGATTCAAATTTTGCGTATATATTCTTTAGGACCTGGCGGGTAACACAGGTAAGGCAATTCCTTCCTCCCTTTTTACCCCTCCCCCTCCTGATATATTTTCCATGCAAATCTGAACCGTTCGACCGATCTGACTTAAATTTTGCATTATTATTATATAGACCTCTACGGATAACTTAAGTAACATTTACTATGTCTCCCTCATATATTTCCATTAAAATCTGTACCGTTCGACGAATCTGACCAAAATTTTGCATACTTGTTCTTTAGGACCAAATGGGTAGCGTAGATGACATTTATCCTCTCTCCTTTTACCTCACTTTCGTCTCTAAAATATTTGTTGTACAAATTGACACCGTTTGAACGATCCTACCCAAATTTTGCAAACTTTTTAAAAAATTCTTTAATTTCGTAACTTATGTTACCCGCTGGATTAACAAAGACCACATTTCCCTCCCGTTGATTAAATGGAAACATTTTTTTTATTAGAAGCTTTGCAAAATAATAGAACATTTCTTTTTCCCCACAAATTTATTTTTAATTTAATCCTTAACCCGTGCAACGCCGCAAAGTAGGAGCAGCTAGTTATTTTAATAAGACAGATTTTTGGTGAAATTTTCGTAAATTCTCCAAAAAAATATACCATTAATACAAATTTAAGAGCCCATTAGGGGCTTTCAAAACAAACAAAAAAGGCAGATTTCTGAGAAGTGATAAAAAAGAGCACAAAGCGAGATCTAATTATTCGAATCAAATTTACTTTGCCCTGAACTGTCGGCCGTAAATGTTTTCACGATTAGAGCGACACTTCAGTTTCATTCATCCGAACACCATAGGCCGAGTAGCGTGCAACACAGACGCCCGCAGGGCCTAGTAGCAGCGGCGGCAGTCGATGCATAATTTTTAGTTTTCTTATAAATATATTCGATGTACCGTAGAAAAAAATTATTCACTGTTTAATTACAATCCACTAAAACTAATACAAACAAAAAACAAAGATTATTGTAATATAGAGTTGTAATCAAAAGAGGAAGAAATGGCTGTGGAAGAGACCTATTTCCAGCAGTGGAGAGATGAAGGCTGAAGAAGAAGAATCTATGAGTGTAATATATGCTCGTAGATACACGGTGTTGACCTTGGAACCCGCGCATTCGCCGTATAACTTAATTTCAGCACTCATTCCTAAATTGTATTTATTGATTTGTGACAATCTTTATTGTGTTCTGAATACATTTTACAGTTCATTTTATCATTAAGACATTTATTATTAATTTATCATAGTAAGAGATTTGTTTAATTATGTCATGCTCAAAATTTTCACAAAATATTTATTCTGTGTACTCTAATGTTAATCTAGGACCACATATTACGGTCAGTAATGACGTGTTGATGGTCTATTTGTTCAAAAATAAAAAATAAAATAAAGAAAAAGAATTACATATTCATAATAACAATAATAATAGTGCAAGCGGCACTGTCATGAAGGTCTAGATCCGTAATTAAAGAGTGGCATCGGATACAGAATAGTTACAGATATGCGATTCCATAACCGTAACGAGCGGTAGTGTAGCAAGAAATAAAGCACTCCATACTATTACTATTATTTTAGAATTTTATTTATATTGATTATTTATTTAAGAAATTTGAAATTGGTATATATATATGTGTGTATTTATAGTCGATTTTTTATGGTATATTTTATTTTAACTATTCTATAGCTGTTTTTTTACCTTTTCTTCTTTTTATTTATTACTTTAATTATTTCTCTTTTTCTTTTTCCTTTTTATATTATCTATTCATGTACATTGTAATGTAATTTTCAAACTATATTGCGGACCAGGTCTTACACTAAAAACCTGGTTACGCTGGAATAAACATTATTATTATTATTATTATTATTATTATTATTATTATTATTATTATTATTATTATTATTATTATTATTATTATTATTATTATTATTATTATTATTACTATCGGCAGGTATTCGAAAATAATTAACTCAAATACAAGAATCATTTGTAGTACCAGCATTTTAAGCACTCTCAGGACATTTTTATATTTCTCCGTAGCAAAATATTACAATGTATTTCTGTACAGCGTTTAATTTGAATTATTCAGCAAATACAAACCAATAAGAATTTAAACTATTCAGTTTTATTTAACAGATGTTTGGAAATCCGGTCATGATTATGGTCATCGTACACCCACGTAAACATTTAGCTAAGTGACGCGATTTATTAACCGTTCTGACCAAAATATATATATTATCGTTTCACTTTAAAATTTGTACCTACACACAATCGTATATTATGAGCCGCAAAAATATATGGGCATCTATAAGATTATTTGTGTCTTTAAATATATGGGCATCTATAAGACTATTTGTGTCTTTAAATAATAAAACATTCTAACGTCTTCTCAAATGAGTTTTTACAGCTGACAAGATTTCGATAAACTATAATAATATTCGTTTTCCATTTTTTTTACTTATTTTCAACAAAACTAAATAAAGCGAGTCTAGAATAAAGAATATCACACAAATTCATAAATACATACATATAAAAGAGTATCTTCAGGTACCTACTCATTGTGTAGGATATAATAAAATTGTATTATTATTAAGGACGCTCTCAGTGACAAAATACATAGCCAATACAAAGTATTATAATGTCTACTCAATTTGGAGACATGATTTTAAATTTAGATCAATTACTATATAAAATAATTATGTCTCACAGAGACGATGCTATTTATTTTGGAAACATATATGAAACATTCATCAAAAAGAACATTGCTTAAAAATGCACATTCAAATATAGAGGTATCATTACCAACTGAAAAATCTACGTATTCTATCGGCCATTTTATGAAAATAGCAATATTGCTATTTCTGTACCTTGACAGATTTTTTTTTTAATTTTTACGTTTCAACAGGCCAATAGGTCCAATTACAGAAGCGAAACACAACACAAAACACCCAGGCTTGAGTAAATCACCTGGATTTACTGTCACTCACCGGGTATCGAACCCGGAAACCTCGGTGTGAGAAGCAGTGTCATGCCTACTGGGCTACGAGGGCCGCCAAACAGTTATTGTATAACATTTAAATACATCAATTTTGACGTTTTAAGTTTGACAGATTTTAATTTATTTCAAGTAAATTCAAAAACCAAATAATTTCAATATTTAAATTGATTCTTACTTTTATTTATAATTTTTTATTAACTTCTCAATAAATTACACATTTTTACTTTTAATTGAATAATTAAAAGTACCGGTACATTCGAAGTTTGATAATATTAAAAAAAATTTAATATTATTATATAATTTAATTATTTTTCGACAAGCTTATTTTTTAGCACGCGTGCATCTTGAATTATTTCGTTCAAACTATAGTTTCGAGAGGAGCAGTCCTTCTCATCGACAGATGTAGTTAAAATTATTAATTACACCTGATGTTGAGAGAAACTGGTCCTCTTGAAACTATAATGTTGTAACGAAATGTTAAGTAGAAGGAATTGCTCACAGTCCGAATCCCTTGGTATGTCACTTTGCAACAACACTATGGACTGCTATCCTACAGCCCTCTAGGATTATCTACTCATCCGGGAGACGTCTAGAACAACCCAGAAGCGATGAGAAACTCCTCTTTAATTCTATTAGAAACGAAAATAATCTTCTCGAGAGTTCGAAAGCCAGCGTATCGTGAATATAAAGCAGCAGCGCGCTGCGCAATACAGTTTGTTTTAACATTTATCGGTGTGAAAAAAGCCTCGGATGACGGCCAATGTGGCTAGTCGTGGAATTTCGGAGGGACAGATATTAAGCGATATTAAGCAGATATTATTAAGAAATAATCGAGCGAAATACCTAAGTGGCGAAATAAATAAATGCGACTACTACGTGCGAGAATAGGATGGAATGTTCTAGCAAGTGATAAACAAAGTGTTCCCAGCGATAATAAAGCGTTGCAGCAACAAATTTCGAAATAGTATGATTTCAAGAATAGTGTATTAATTTAATACGTGTTGAGTGTCTTTGTCAAGTTAGTAAAATAATCAAAAAAAAACTAATTAATTTCCAGCATTTTCGTCTCCCGCAGCCGTGACCCTTGACAATATTGACAAAATTACTCAATGCGGTGTGCGCGTGAAAAGTTTAATTTAGTGTTACTTATAATAAACACAAAGGAACTGCCGTATCAATCAAGGATATAAAGATATTTTAAGTACAAATAATTTTGTTTTTATCTTGTAGCGAAAATGAATTTATATATTTTTAAATCCTTTATCCAAAATTTTATGTGTACTGCTGCACATTTTATTTGAATAGTACATTTATTTTTTAAATTCTCGTATACGGACACATGCATAGAATAATTCATTTTCTATATATCGAGTGAGATCCGATAATTAATGACTAATACAGAATTATAGAATAATGCTCATAATAAATAACAAATTCAGAAGTTGTGTAATCACCGTTTATCCCTGATAGTTATTATATCAGCAAATCATACAACCATTTTTTTTATCGTCAACAACATTTACCTTAATTTTTTTTGTTAGAAAGAAAGGTTTGACGAATTAATTGAGTAATCTAATATGCATTTTAAATTATTCCGCAGTTAAAATATTTAAAAACATTTGTGTATTACTTTCTATAATATTTTATAATATATAATATTATACAACACATATAATATTTTGGGGGTAAATGTGAAATACATTTCTTCATAAAAGACATTTTGCAAAATCATGTGGTTTATTTTATCAACCTTGAGAACAGCATCGGGTCAGTGGGTACCTAAGTATGTGACTATATTTTTATATGTATATATATATGTTCAAGTGATATAAATATTACTCTGATAAATAGTTGGAAGTCGAGTGAATCACTATCTGCATTATACGTGCCGATTAGTAGTATGAATAATACATTTATTTATACATTCTAATCGCATAGTCACCAGTAAAACCGTATACACTCACAACGGCATGTGGAGTTCTTCAAAATAAGATGCCCTAGATGGTAATCACAAACATACTACAAATAAGGAACATCATAGCAAAGGCAACATCATCCTACTGAGGTGTTTCTGAGATAAATATGTAAATTTCTACGTGATTTACTCATCGTGTTTTGTGATGTGTTTCGCTTCTGTGATTGGGCCTCTTGGCCTGTTGAAGGGTAAAATAAAAAACAAATAGATTTTAAGTAAATAAAATAAAACTGTAAAAACTCAAGGAACTTTCTTTGGAATCTATGAAACCTATATCTTATTGGAAATAAAACGATAGCCACCTCAATTTTCCTTTCATATACGTGTATAAATAAAAATTTAGCTATTAAATGTGGATGTTTCTATGTTTGCTATGAAATTATTGGATATTGTTGTCTTTGTTATGATTTTTTGGCCATTTTGTCACGTGACACATCCTAGGGGGTTGATTGGTTGAAGTGGATATTGTCTTTGCTTTTATACTATTCAAATATTTCAACCTGCCTATCTGACAATCTTACAGGGCCTATAAAATTATACACAACTGTATTAAACCCTCACTTTTCCTATAAAAAAGACTTTCCCTGTATCCTTAATAAAATAAGAATTCCCAGTTTCAGTTACATGTCAATTGCTCAAGTGTCAACAAAATTGTAGATCACATCAATCTTAGGAAAAAACCTATTCATCCCTTCACTAATTCAGTCCGTATTAATGCTAATACCAAGATTTTTATTTAACAAAGAAATCTGTTACAGTAGCCGGCAAACATCTTGAAATTTTACGGCGTAGTGGGGAGAAGTTTGCGCATGTACCATTCCACCAACAAGACCCAAATTTTGTCTTCTGCGCATTCCCCCACTACGCCAAAGAATTTGAAGAAGTTTGCCGGCATCTGAACCTTTTGGAATTAAAAAAATATAAAAAATCGTACTCATTTTTAAATGCTTTCCGTTATAAAACATTTTTGGCTTATAAAATGATTAATTCAAAAGATCAAAATGCTTTTTTTTATTTTATTTATCTTTCTATATTTATATATAGTGGTGACATTATAAATATAAATAATAAAAATATACTTTTCACCACTTACACAGGGTATCTTATAGCTAGCAGAAACTTTATAGGAGGATTCCTGCTTTGTTAATGAGTCGAAAATGTCGAAGCAACCATGATCTAATATCGATAGTTATAGAGATATGCGACATCAAAATTTGCGTTTATTAAAATATTTCAGACTTATTTTTTGAAAAAAGTGAACTATCGTTAAAGTAACTTATATCGATTATGAAAAATCCATTCGCTTTCATAAAGTCGAATAAAATGATAAAAACCATGAAAACATTGTAAATCGAATTTTTATACATGCTAATATTTTCAATATGTAAGTGATGAAAATAAAATATATACTTGTATTTATTTATTATATGAAATGATTATTTTATTTTGCATGCTTATATTTTTGACTGCCTGACGGGCTGAATAAAATTTTTAAAATAATCAAATGACGTCCGTCTATGAACGGGACATACCCGTGACAAAATTCATTCGCTATATTGTTTCATTGCGTATATCGCGCAGGCAAAGTATTAATTTCCTACACGTTTTTCACTACAGATACACCTTTAAATATATATTTTAGTTTCCTGTACAAAATCAAGAGCAGCGCTCTTAATCGAGCTAATGGTCAAATATGAAAACCAACGTTCTACATACGCATGCAAAAGTCATTTACCGATGTTGATAAGCAAACAGCAACATCGCATCTGCGGTCGGCTAATCAAAATTAGAAAGGCAATGTTAACTTTTCATTTACCGCCGATGCCAATTAAAAGCAAGTGCCTTTTTAATAAAGAGAATTGGAATGAAGTCGAATTCAGTATTACTTTTAACGACATGCAATTTTATTGCATGTCGTTAAATTCATAATAATTTAAAGATCGGGTTATTTTAACGTCATTTATCCGTTGCACCATAAACGCTAGTAAGCAATATAACCATCTATCTAGTACCGTGGTGTATATTTGTGCATCAACTACCAGAGGAGATTATGTATTTCCAGATAACCCAATTTAATTGCTCACACGGAAGCCAAAGAACCGCTTCAAATACTTCCTGAAAGCGAACAGGAGGCAAGCCTAACTGGAGTGCTATGGTGTACCATAGCGTTAAATATGTACTTTAAACGGCAGTGGCAATCTGTAATCAGAAAGGACTAGCGAAATAAGAACCCTGTCTTCCCATGTCCAAGATGCTCAGAACATATAGATCTAGGATTGAACTCTTCTTATATCTGAGGACCCACAATCCAAAGGGATCTAATCCTGCCCATGGTTTTGTCGAGCAGTTTTGGCTACAATTGTTCAAAATAGACTACAACAGTGGAAATATAAAGCTCTTGAACGGATATGACAAATGCATAAATATAAGTGGTGATTACGTAAGATTGATAATAATACTGAGTTGGTATTAAAAAACATCAAATCGTATAATTTTTAAAAATTAGATAATCCTAAGACAATCCTCTAACCGAGGACGTTTAATATAATAAGGTTATATTAATTTTATTATATACGATATACCTAATACCTTTTTCATATTTTTAGAGTTGGCCTGAGAACGGACCAGAAAAAATATGTCTTTGAATGAATCGGTAAATTTAAATCAGTATACCGCAATATCCGCATCATCACTAAATCGTCTTTGGCCAATCACTTACTGCATCTCATTCCCTCTTCCACTACCACTACGCTGACTCGTCACCCTTTACCTCACATGTCGATTCCCGTGTTACTTTCAAAACTTCCTTTGTAACACATTGCTTTTTATACTGTTCAAATTCACTTTAGTTCACTTAATAATGCATGTTGCTTAATATAACTTTACTTAAAAATAAAATATTTAAACAGCTTATTTTCAGCATTATTCTATAGATTTACGTCTGAAGTGCTTCAAAGTGCTTTATCCTATAAACACATTTTCAGTAAGAATTTTTTTTCAGATAATATAACGCCCAGTGGTATATTATTATTTTGAAACTTTTTTTATTTATTAATAAATTTCTTAAGTAAGTTCATATAGCATACCGTATATTAACTCGTATTTTACATTTAATAATCTCTATTTTTTTGTTACATTCCATATTTACTAACATATTAACAATTACATATCCTATAATTCCCTGTAATTTTTCAATTCTTACAATCTATAATATCTTTAAATTGCAACTTCACAATAATTTGTTTTATTTAATATATTAGGTCCTTACATATGAAATTGGCGTTTTGCCGTACTGGCAAATTTGATCTCAAATATCTTCTCTTTGGTTAGGAATTCCAAATCCAAATTTGTACAGCTATTTACTCATGTATTTGTGTTTTGAAAATTATAATTCATTTGTTTTTTCCTCAATTGTTTTTTTCTTAGCGTCACTCAGTTTAGAATATGAAAAACTTGAAATATCGCGTTATTTACGAGTACGAGTTCCACCATGGCACCAGTGCTGCAGAAACGGCTCGAAGGATTAATGATGTGTACGGCGACGGTGCCGCAAAAGAAAACACAGTGCGTTTTTGGTTCCAACGTTTTTGTTCTGGAAATTTCGACCTGCAGAACAAGCGCCGTGGACGGCCGGAGACCAAAGTTGATAATGAAGAATTGAAGGCTATTGTGGAAGCGGATCCATCGCAAACCACATCCGAGTTAGCTGCAGGCTGCGGTGTTAGTGATAAAACTGTTTTAATCCACTTGAAGCAAATTGGTAAGGTGAAAAAGCTTGAAAGGTGGGTACCTCACGAATTGAGTGAAGCAAATCAACAAACGCGCGTTGACTGCTGCGTTGCATTACTCAACCGGCACAATAATGAAGGGATTTTAAATCGAATCATTACTTGTGATGAAAAGTGAATCCTGTACGATAAGCGGAAGCGCTCATCGCAATGGCTGAACCCTGCCGAACCAGCCAAACCATGCCCCAAGCGAAAATTGACTCCAAAAAAGTTACTTGTGAGCGTTTGGTGGACTAGTGCTGGTGTCGTTCACTACAGCTTTCTTAAATCTGGCCAGACGATTACGGCAGATGTCTATTGTCAGCAACTGCAAACCATGATGGAAAAGCTAGCTGCTAAACAACCGAGGCTGGTTAATCGCTCTAGGCCACTGCTGCTTCATGATAACGCTAGACCACACACTGCACAACAGACGTCTATCAAATTAGAGGAGCTTCAATTGGAATGTCTAAGACATCCACCGTACTCTCCGGACCTTGCCCCAACAGATTACCATTTTTTTCGAAATTTGGATAACTTCTTGCAAAGGAAAAAATTCAACTCCGATGGGGCAGTCCAAACCGCCTTCAAAGATTTTATTGATTCCCGTCCGAATGGTTTTTTTAGTAAAGGGATCGATGAACTACCTATGAGATGGAAAAAGTGCATAGATAGCAATGGTACATACTTTGATTAAATAAATATATTATAATAAAAAAAAATCGGCTTTATATTCCTCCCATACTAAACGCCAATTTCATATGTAAGGACCTAATATAATATCTTACATGTTTACATTTACATAATCTATAATATTCTACAATCTATCAATTCTTACAATCTTTAATAACATCCTATAACCTAAAATTCTATACTATTTTTACAATAATTGTAGGATTTATTTTTAAAATAATTCACCTTATTTATTTATATTCTTCATGTTTTCCGGCATATCAACGTATATTTTAATACCCCCGTACATTAGACAAATTTATGTACATCTTTTTCTTACTCATATGGTAATCTTATTATATTCCTATTTCTAGTTTTATAGTTATGCATTATAGTTTTATAATTATCACTATTTACAAAAAATATATTGGCATTTTGTTAATAAGGTTTTTGTGCACAAATATGAGAACTTGAAAATATTACAGAATGTAAAGAATGTAAGATGACGAAAAAATTTCAATTGAAAAATTGCCTGAAAATAAATGCACCATCACATTAAGGTTTAGTCAGACTAAAGCATTTGAAAAGTTATTATTCAATTACTATACACTGTATACTGGCGGAACTTTTGTAGATCCTGAGCCCAATGCAGTCGGAACACTGCAACGCTGCAGATAAATTCTAGACTATCAAGGTTCTCATAATAAATCATTTCGAATGCATCCATGCAGATATTCATTGAAGTTTTAGAAAGCTTTCACTGTATTATCAGAGGTGTTACGAAGCGAGAATATTTGCAGAGACCAAATATTTCCAAAACTAAATACTCCGAGAGAACGAGATTGTGACACCTTTGTGTCCTTTTTCCTAAAACAGCATGCATTTTTATGAAAAATATTCACTAATCAAAAGTTAATAAATGCATGCAAAAATTAAGTATTAAAGCCAACCATTTAGGTTAACAAGAGGATTTATATAATTTCAAAACAAAAATAAAACACGAATCTTAAAGTTACATACAGGTTTTGCTATATCCACATCCGAAGGCTTCAAACACCAAGTAGTGAACAGATATCTGGGCTCTAAATGAAAATCTGAACACACCAGAATCGTCGAAAATATCCAGTATTCTACATTTATTTCTAATCAAAGAATATTTATTTCAATGCATATTAGTTAGTTATGTTGCTAACCATAAATGTTATTTCAAAATTTCAACATATAACAATTTCAAAATAAATTATTAACCGATATAGAAATTTTATTAGAATTTCTATTAGGTAGAATATAGAAAGATTATGATAGATGAACAATTAAGTGATAGGAGAATACTTGTTGATTTATCTGTGTTAATTAACGGAACTATGAATGCATCAACTTCTATGCGCCTAATCCTGGTCTCCGGAAACGTAACACATTTCAGCTAGATCGCCATAGTAACAAAATCGTCAAAAACAACCCAATCACTAGGATTTACAGTTTATATAACCAATAATGCTGTCGGGACGTTGATATGCTAAGCACTTATTGAAACAACTTTAAGAAAAACTTAAAGAAAAAAATCTGCACCTTCTACTAGCTGCTCCCAGTGTATTTCGAAACTTCAGACTTTTGCGTATTGACCGCAACTTATTTTTGTGTGCACCTGATTATTCAGCAACACACATTATTGGAATTATTTTCTATTAGCTTACCCGCGCGGCTTCGCACGCGTAGATTTTTAGTAACTTTAAGACATATTTTATCAATTTGTGTATTAAACTTATCGTTTAGGCAACGTTCGTAAAAAACGCATCGCTAGATCATTTTTTGTCGACTTTAGCGGTAAAGTAGGTCACCACGAAAAGCCTTTTTATTTTCACGGGATAATATGCTTATGTCCACTCTGAAAGTTCATTCTAAATATTGGTGAAAGAATTTTTGAAATCGGATGAGTAATTTCGGAAATTACCTCCTACATCCAAACTTATAAACTTTACCTCTTTATATATTACTAAGATTAGTATAGATAATAATAAATTCTTTTACGTCACTGGCAACGCCTCCCTTATGGTCTGTTTTAAATATTTTGTAAAAATTATTTCAATTTTCTAATGTGCATTTTTGTTTAGTATAATTGTATGCTACAGATACTTTTAATTGGAGAACTGAAATAACCATTTATTTTGCTTATAGTTGATGTTAGTTTTATAGAAGTCTCTGTACTTGCCTCTTTAATAAAAATAATATAAAATGTGAGTGGTGAGAATCAAACGAATAACAAAGAATGGAGAAAAGTGGAGTGGAATGGAAAATAAAAAGACATGAGAGAGTATAGAAAATGACTTATAATGATGATTCATTTTTACTGATTGTAAAATCCGAATGATTATGAAATTGAAAGGATATCACAAGCCGGAATTATATTTTCGGTAAATTTCATGAACCGAAGATGCGTTCGCAAGAATCCCCAAGTTCTGGTTTGCTCCAGTCCATTCGACATACGTTTCATAACGTGTGGCCTATCTTAAATGTTGAACATCTTGACTTGACAGACATAATTTCGTGAATGATGCCTTTTACAGTTGGCTCAGTACTATTTTTGTTAATGTTATTTAGAAATTCGGTAACACGTCTAAATGGAAAGAAACAACGTGTTTACTCGTTAAATAATTACTTTTGATCGGTACAACATTGGTTACAAACTTGTGTATTGTAATTATTATTTAATAAATTACTTTTTATGTTTGATTTATGTATTTTTTAACATATCCAGTCTACGTTACAAATCATCAAATCTACAAAAAAACTTTTTTTATAACTAGTAATCTTTCATACACAAGAAACGAAGATAAAATGTTGGAGTAATTTATAATTAATCCTTCAGCTATCACGAACATTATTTTAATGTCCTCTTCCGTTTGCAGTTATGATATATTCATGATTCTTCCTAATTAAAAACAGTTCAGAGTAATTTATGTAAGCATTTTGAGACTAATGTCAGAGATACACGATAACATTATTAATAAATGTTACCATTAAAATAAAATACATCAACATTACGGTATAATTATATGTTTTGTGTTATGTTTTTCAATATGCTAATAAAGACTTGCAATGTCGATCTTTTATGACAAAAGAAAACTCACTTAAAAAAAGATACACAGAAATTTATATCGTTCGGTCAAAAAATATTATTAACAGCGGGACTCGAACCTAGAATATTCTATTACCGGTAGATTAAAAAAATATAGGCATTTTCATTCAAAATTCCAGATTCGTTTGGTTTATACGTAGGTACTGTTAAGAAAGCTTGTTTTTATCAATTTAGCAAAATAGCAATTTTATCAGCATGAGCTACTTTTTTAAAAATCTTTATATAGAATTTTTTTTTTCTATCTTGGTTTTCCTAACACTATTTAAGTTAATATTTATATATTGTAAACTGGTCTATTTTCAACAGTTAGCGTTATCTTTGCAATCATGTCTTGATCATTATTACATAACATTTATTATATACATTATTATATACCCATATATACCTTCGTAAATTTTGACGAGATTAATCACGGATTCGCGGCGGTGCGAACCAAATGACACTTAAAATATATTAAAAATTTATTTATGAACAAATTCACTGGATACAAACTTAATCGAAACACAATTCTTTAATCGCACTGATTCGCCACCAGAATATTCCACGTGGAGGTATTTTGTATTAACGCCGTTTCATAGTTCGTTTATGACTTTAACCTTCTGTGGTTAATCGAAGCAACATCGACTGTTTATGCCGCGCACGCCTTATTTATAGAGAACTTTCATCTCGAACCTTCTGGTATATTCTCGCGCATCGATCTTTCCAAACTTTTATGCAGATGTTATGCAGAAAATAAAATACTGAGAATGGTCTACATTTTGAAATACCTGACACCAACTGAAACAGTTTACCGAATAACATAGCAACTTAGGCCCTGTTGCGCCATCAGAAGTAAGAGTAAAAGTTAAGAAAAAAGTATAGATTTTTGCGTTCTCCACCAATCAAAACACTCGTTTTCGTAAAAATGTATGCTTTTTGCTTAACTCTTACTCTTACTTCTGATGGAGCAACCGGGCCTTAATGTTGATAACATTACAAATATCGAAACACTAAAACTCATTCACGATCTAGCAAACGGCGAAATACAAGACGAAGACATTAAATTACACAAAATACACGAAAATCATTAACACTACACCATAATGGCACAAACCTACCAAATAGCTCGAGCCAAAACAGACACAGGGCAATAACGAATAATTTGTAACGGATTAAAATTGTACAACGACCTGTCACAACAGACCAAACAATTGATTAATAACAATTTCACAATAGAAGTGATAAAAATGCTAAAACTCAGCCAAATATAACAAATGAATTTATGTCCTGATTATTATTATATTATTATATCGAAATATATTATGTATATAAAAAGAAACCCGTGTTTCCCTATCCGCCAAGTTTTCTCCACAACCAGCCACAACCACCCACTGGTGGTTATGGTGGTGGATAGCCCTTGGTGTCACATCGAGTTGTCATATGCGAGTTTGGTGGAGGTGGCTATGCGTGGGTGGGAGTGGGTGACGAAAATGTGCTTTCTAGCACATTGTTTTGTTATGGGAATGCCGCAAATGCTTTAGATTGTTTCAAAATAGGCGCGCCGACTATGTAGGTGAGTCTAGAAGGTTCCGGAAAAACCTGCTCTAGAAAGTTCAGGAAGGAGAAGGTTCTAGAAAATCTAATATAAATTCTAAGCTGAGTGGCGGAATGTGTCGATGTGTCTAGAAGGTTCCCGTACAATCGATAAATTTCTTGAATGTTCTGGAAGGAGAATATTCTAGAAGGTTCGCGAAAGTTCTATGACGATCCAAACAGTTTACTAAAAATCTATGCGTGCGAAACCGTGCGGGCATAGCTAGTATTATCTAAAATGTTATTCAATAGAACTTCCAGGTTTCTATCATATTTTACACATAATTTTTTTTTTAAATGTATATATGCACAAATATACAGGAAGCCCTCTACATGCGAACGAGTTCCATTAAAAATGATTTGGAGACATGATTTTAGAAGGGATAGAGCTTTATTTTCTGCAAAAACTGTAATCGGTAACTGCAATGTAAACATTTTTATTAATTTCATCATATAATTATGTTCGCGGTTGCCGATTCCGAAATCGCGGCGAACTTTGCGGCGTCGCTACAAATTTGTCAATTAATTAGCATTTCCTAGCATTGCCTAGTCTGGTCGAGTAGCTCCGGACCGCGAGCCGCGGGGGGCGCCGCGCGGCGCGCAGAACCAAGAAGCGTGTCATCCACGCTCGATGGGAACCTAGGATGTAAATTAATATGTGGCCATTGTACGCACAAGAAACGAGCGTGAGAAAGTTTGACAAGTGGGGAGTATCTGTGTGCTTGTAATAAGAAATGTCATGTACGCCCTACCGAATCCGTTCACACACTCCGAACTACGCAACGTTTTCCCTTCAATTATGCAGAGTTATTCGGAAAACATTAATAACTTCGCAGGACTAAATAAATAACACGACCTATTATCGATATGCAATATGAAAGTTTGCATTTTTTAAAAATATTTTTGACTTTTTTACAAAACATTAAACCATCATTACAGTAACTTATATCGATTACGAAAAATTAATTCGTTTGGAATTGGAATGTTTTCCAATTGGAATTAGAAGGTTTTTATTATTTGACTTTTAAAGGGAATGAATTTTTCGTGGTATATATAAGAGTGTATTAGAGCTACTCTACAATACTTTGTGGGTGGTTTCCTGCCTTGATTATAAGTCAAAAATGGTAAGCAGCCCTGTCATTAAAAAAATAATTATGGTGTTATGCAATATTAAAGTTTGCATATTTTTTCAATATTTATATTTTACAACACGTTGAACTATCATTACAGGAACTTATATTGATTACGAAAAATTCATTAATTTCCATACAAGTTAAATAAAATGATAAAAACCCTCCAAATATTCCAATTGGAATCGGAAGATTTTTACCATTTTATAACATTTCACAAATAATAATTGGTATTTTTTGTGAAACGTTGGACTCAACACTTTCGACTCATAATTTAAACAGGAATATAGTCCTCCGAGGTTATTAATGTTTTCCAAATAACCTGTATGGTAGATGGGTTTATTTCCACATAGCAAATTTTTTTTTTTTTTTTTTTCATAAATTCACCTAGTACTATAATTTTTTGCGTAAATTGTTTTTAGAAATAACGCATTGAAAATGTTAACTTTTAACTTTTTTTTTTTATGTATTTTATAAATGAAACAAATTTTAGGATGCAACGAAATGCGCGCATCATGCAACGATATTTTTAGCACTAACTCACCACTCACCAATCAAAAGCGGTTTTCTGAGTGACAAACCGATAGAAATTTTACAAATTCTTAATGATCATCGTGAGTTATCTCTAAATAATAAAATATAATAAAAATTCTTACAAGTGACGATATCACTTCGTCTAAAAATGCTGTTATGAAAATTGCATAAGCTCTGGGCGCTGTCATGACTGTTTATTTTCTGTTTGCAACATCGTGTTTGTAACTGTTTTCATAATATTCCTAATTTATTTTTATGGTAATTGAATCGCTTATTTTTTTTTTAATTTTCTCTTTTTAAACAAGCAGAATTTGGTCCGTGAGTATTTAATATGTATTTTAGATTTTTGATCCGTTGATGGAGAACTAACATAAATGGAATTCTATTCAGCTATGTTTCAATGCAAGGTATACAGCAAATAACATGTTTTTTATGTAAACCACAGAAGTATAGCTTCTTACGCGCGTGCATAAGTAGGCACACACAACTTTTTAACACTGCAACAGGCCATAAGACACATGAAGACATGCTTATCGTATGTTTTATTTTCACGTATTCAAAAAGGATTTTGAAAACGTTAAGTTACGATTAATTTTAAATACAACTTATTTAACTGAATTTATTATTTCAAATAGAAAACATATTCTATGCACGAGTAGTATGATACACGATACTTGATACGTAACGTTTTTTATAATAAAATTTTCGTAACAATATATAAATATAAGTATCTACTGAATATTTAACATAATATCAATATATAAATTAAAAGTAATGGCTATATATTTAACATGTTTCAAATTAAACTTTGCATTTCAATATTTATTCAAATTCCATGATTATCATATTGTAAACAAGAATAATGTTTTACAAATTTATTTGTATCATATATGAAGTGTGCTCAAAAAATACTGAACCTTTGCTGTATATAGTTACACATATAAACTATACTTAATCTAATCTCCTTTGAAGTAGTCCCCTTTGCAGTGCACAGACTTCTCCCTACAGTCCCGGAATTGTTGGAAATATTTCTGGAATGCGTCTTTTGTTATTTTTACTTCCTTTCTTTGAACTCGTGGCGTCTGCTTGCTTGACAAAAAAACTTTGTGTCGATTTTTAACCCTTTTGCCGTGATCCAATCGAGCTGAATCTTTGCAAGTAGACTCGTGGCTTGTTATAAAATTTTTTAATTAAAATTATACTAAAAATTTGATAGATCAAGATGATCTATCAAATTTTCGTTAAAAAAAAAATTATAGTATAATTTTGAATTTTACACATTTTTAATGGTTTTTTCATACAACCCAGTAAGTTGTATGGAGATTCTGACGCATCTGGTAGACACGAAACCCGAAAATTAGAAAGGGAGTATTGTAAAAATTTAGTCTTTATGGGTTAGTTTTTTTTCTCATTAACTAGATTTCGCAACTGGTAATGAAACATCTATATTTTATTTTTCAATGTGAATATTTTTTAGCAATATTCCTTATTAACGTATATATGATTATTACATATCTACTAGAATACGCCTGAAAATCAATATTTTTAATTTTTAACTCCTATCATGCATTATCATCCTATCGTGTTTAAGCAGAAAAAATAATGGTTCTATATTATTTGAACACCGTAGTATTGTGAATATCTATGGTATTAAAATATGTTGTCGGACATATTACCAGACGACCATATTTATTTTCTATTATTTTTATTAAAGAAATATACAAAACTCATTCAATTACACTATTCCTGTTAAAAGCTGGGATTCCACTGTTTTTAAATAGCAGGGTAATACTCCAGAGTTTTGTTATGGCACGTACATCCTTGTGGCATTACCATTTAGCCATTTTAAATAAAATAATTAAAATACATACATCAAATAACACTGTGCAGAAATTTGTAGCACAGCTTATGGTGCACTTTTAATTGGTTCGTGGAAAAAAATTCGGCTATAAGTCTCGTACCTTAAATATTGGAAACAACGTTACATAATAATGATTATGTATGATGCACATTATGATATAACCCTATGAACAAATTATTATAAAACGCTCTAACACTTATAAATACCCGAAAAGACTTTCTCATATAAAATTTTTTTAATCTCCTCATCATCTTTCATATAATCTTTAATCTTTAATCTTAATAATGTTTAATGAGACTAATATATCTTGATTAATGATGTCCCCCTGGGGAAATAAATAGTAAAATCTAGTAACTATCGTTTTCTTGAAAAGTTCTAACTTACGTTCTAAAAACAAAAGTTCTAAAAACTGACCTAAAAGGAAGTTGAAATTTAAATAATTTTCAGGTTTATTCTACTGTAAATTTTATTAATTCGAAAGATTATGTCATATATATATATAATCTTAAAAACCCCAATCAAAATAAAGATATCTCATTACCAACATCGACATCTGTACTGGTTTAAGGGAATGACAAATTTTTGAATGAAAAATGATGGCGGTATTAAAAAACAACTTACATACGGAACAAGATGTGCAAATTAAATTTATATATAACCAATTTTATAGATTTGGTAGTCTATAATGGGTTAAATTGGTAAAGGTTACATTTTGTTAGGTAAGGAAGCATCCATAAACTACGTGGTCTCATCAAGGTTGGGGAAGGGGTAGGTAGAAGCTACGCTGGGCTACGTGAGGGAAGGGAAGCATCAGGATCGAGCTAGGTAATTCTTTCATTTATTTTATTTGTCACAATTAAAGCAGTACAGTACAGTACAGTACAGTAATACGTACAGTAATACGCGATCGATAAATCTGCGCAGCTCGGTTTGCACGTAATAAATAATTTTAAAATAGTTTTGGTTAGAGAAAACAAAACAAAAAATCTTCTGTAATTAATAGGATAAATCTACGTTCCACTTACGAACCACCAAAAAGACTTCCGTATCTCCTTTCCCATATAAAAAGCAGCTTCGTCTCTAGGAGACATCTACAAAATGATTACATAATAACTTACGTCAAGTATTTCAACATTGATGTAATTCAGAACAAAATTCGTCGTTTAAAAATTAAATTTCACAAATAAAAACATCATATCAGCTTTTTGTGATACCTACTACACAATACCATTAGCCACTCATTTGCAGCTAACTTACTAAATTTCACAATTCGTTGCTTCAAGTGGGTTGACCTACGAAACATGGGTCAAATGGTTTAATAACCTTAATACTTGGACATCGAATATAACCTCATCAAATACACTCATTGCAATTCACGTATTTTTTCTAACACAAAATAATGTTTTTATTCAACATTATTTTATTGTGTTTGGTCGTTGAGAAATTTTTATGATTTTTATTTTTAATTAAACATATTTTTTTTAAATCATCAAGTCATTAATGACCCCGATAAATAGTCCAAGAGTGACATTAGAGTAAATTTTTTGAACATTTTAAATACGAAGTAATGATAAAATAAATTATAAATAATATTCACACCACTCATTACGTTTTACATTACAATTAGAAGATACGGGAAGGTTCTAGAATAAACCACACGAATCTCGTAACGACTAGGCAGCTATCGTAAAATCTTAAAAGATCGTCAAAAATGTATTTACCTATAAAAACAAGGGACGTCGCATTACGCATCAGTAGTAACATTTAATTGACGTTCAACCCTTAGAGCATATACAAGTTCAACAAATACGATATTAGCAATGGAGCGAGTGTGTATTCAAGCGACAGTAAATAAAGAAAGTTCCTACTGACGGGCGAGACATTAGAGCACAAAGTATTAATATTTTATGAATATTTTGAATACACAATACACTTTTTATGACATTATTATAAAATAAATCATAAATAATATTTGGAACAAAATAAATACTGTTAGAAAATAAATAAATAAATTTAAGAATGGTTCACCATGAGTGCACGGTTTCAAGGTCAACACCGGTCTACAAATAGTAGTTGTCGGCGGAATATAATTTTGTCTATGATTAGCATGTTTTAGACGACCGTCCACCAAATTTATTAATATTTCGCTTTTTGTAGGGTATTTGATCATTCTAGGTAGGGTGAGAAATAACCTCGATTGGTGTTTAAAACTAGTGCGAAATAGGCTTGGAGATCTGTTGATCGGACAGAGATGTTTGTGTATATTTATAACAGTATTGAGGTAGTGTAGGCAGTATTAATCGTTGAGTTTAACAAAATGTAAGTTATATTAGTCTATAAACGCCTACAGTTATTTTTAATCTGCCGATTTCGAGACGAACTCCTCTCTTCGTCAAGACAACCACTAGACTAACATGTAAATATTACTACACACCACAACCATAGTACTATTTACACACAAATTCTGAATATGATGTATTCCTACATTTTGCATTTGCTAAATATTTATTCTATCATGTCTCTCATATGCATGTCTCACCGAAGCATTCCTACTTTGACGTTGGTCTTCTGTTATATTTAACATTCTTCACCTGGCATTCTTCAGCAAGTCCACGCTGTTCATCAGTGACTTGCATTCACTGGAATAGTACTTTTTTATTTGAAATATTAACCAACTTCAACTTCTACTTTTGACGTTACAACGTGACCTAAGCCTGAGGATGCATATGGTTTAATGTTATATTTTCGCCATTCCCTTATATGGGAGACAATAAACTAATCCGCAAAGTCGAGGCTTTTGAGATGTGGCTTTATAGACGCATACTGAAAATTTCTTGGGTAAATTGAGTGCCAAATTTTAAAGTCCTTCGGCGTATGGAAATGGTTGCAGAAGTGCTGCGGACCGTCAAAATAAAATAACTTGAGTTTCTCGGATACACTATGAGAGGAACAAAGTACAATATATATTTTTTTTCAATTAAATTTATGCATATTTTTTATTATTATAAATCGTGCCAAGCCATGCACAGCTTGTCGTCACCTTTCTTTTCCATTTTCTTGCATAAATACATTGCATATTTAGTTATGGGTATAATTTATACAGGAAAAAAAATATATTTAAAAGATAATAATGTTAAATGAACATAATAAAACTTAAAAATTAACTTAGTTCTGAGACTTGGTACCAATCGAAATAATAAAAAAACATGAACATCAGTATGAATCACTGAGATAAATATAAATAAAAAATCATGGAAGAGCTCAAAATAAAAATAAAAAAGCATTGAAGCCAACGATATACTGTGATTTGCCTGAATTTCCAGAGTCAAGTTATTTAGTAGGAATTTCCTTATTCCTTCCCTCTCCTTGTAGGTTGGGTGGTATTCTTGATGTGCTCCGGTATTTTATTAAAGAGTCGTGGTACTGTGTTCTCTGTTATTCTTGCTCCGTAGAAGTTGTTCATTTTTTCACACTGAGTTGCCTGTTTGTGATTTGCCGAGTTCTATGGCTATGATTTACTAGTTCCTTTTCCTCTTCATAGTGCTTCATGATTGTTTTACAGTGGTATATTTGTTAACAGGGAGATCTTCGCAGTATTTAAAAAGTATATTATCATTGTTTCTGCTTTGGACTCTTATTTCTGGGGGTGCAATCATTTTTAGGAGTCTTTTTTGCATGTATTTTTAAGTATTTTTCCCATTTGCGTTTTATGAGTTCCCCGTGAATGAACTTATCTTCCAGGGGCAACAAGAGAAATAAAAAACGGAAGAAGACACCGAATAACATAACAAGGCTGCGTAACCTACGGTTAAGGCTCACGACTGAGTTTTTCCGTGTGATAGTGAATAGAATCGTAATCATCAATAAGATCGCCGACCTCCAAAAAGAGATGGCATTGTAAGAAGAAGAAGAAAGAATTAATAAACGCATTTATCCCATCCGCAACAATACAACTGGTTATATAAACTGCAAATCATAGGAATTGAGTTGTTTTGACCGATGGTGTTTCTATGGCGATCTGGCCAAAGTGTGGTAAGTACGGAAACAAGGACTTAGAAGGCGCATAGGTATGAGCTACCGATTGTTCTTTCTATTCATATTTCCGTTAATAAACCTATGCGGTACAGATAGATTCGCAACTATTATCATATCACTTTTTTTTGGGATCATTATGAAAAATAAAAAAGAAAAAAAAGAATTATAAATGCTTTATAACCTTTCCTCCCACAAAGCTTCAAAGAGCATTTTCTGCTGCGTCTTATATTGGTCGAAAACTGAGAAACCGTTTCGGTGATTCAAGTATCGATAAAATTCTCGTGCATGTAATGAAGGTTATGTGAATAACGTACTTTGTAGGATTATTATTATACGGATAGAAGAGATTTAACTTCTTCTACAATGATTAAGATTAAAAATATTTGTGTAATGAAAAATGTCCCCACAAAATAATTTTGCTGTTTTTAAAAGTATTTGCGTTGCAATGTGCTTTATTATAAAATGTGGGATGTAAAGGCAGCAATATCCAAATAACAAAAAATGTTTTGAATGCAATCACGGAGGATTACTAATTTAATGAATTCTAGATTTTATGTAGGTAACTATTCCTTCTAAAATCATGTTTTCTATAAAATCCGAATTCTGTACATTCTAAATTAGAAACCTTAATGACTGCATTCATTTTTACGAATATTGCTGCCTTTGCTTTTGCACCTCGCATCAACAAATAAAAATTTCGTTTTCTGTCTGTCCGTTCGCAACTTCTTGTAAAGTCCGTAATATTATTCAAATTCACGGCTAAATAAAAACAAATCAAACGGCCGAGATGGTGCCGGAACCCCGGTCCAGCAAACCCGAACCGGCCGCTTAGCGCATGTTGCTATCGCCGCCGCTCCGTGGACCCCCAAAAGTTACCATTTCCATTTTAAACGTAGTGAGTCGCTCTTCACAATCTCTTAAAATTCTATCTCGCTCCGCACGATAGAATAATATTCTCCCGAATCGTTTTTGAACCCGCTCTGTTATATTTATATGCACGGTGTAGTGGGGTGGGGAGAATTGTACAACGCACTAGTTTGAAGTAGAAAAATTTTTAAGCTCAGTTTTTTTTTAAATTTGTTAAATTCTGCAAATGAAACCGAGCATTCCGTTAGCTCCTAAGACTCGCTTCATTCTGACAGCGTGTTGCGGGAAAATATTTTTGTTATGTTTTTTGAATTGTACACACGTTTAATTATAGAGTCCATCAATGCTGTAAATAGGTTCCAATAACACAGCACGTGTGTGGTTCTGAAACGTGTGTGAAAAATAAACACATTGGATTGGCTCCCAAACTCCCGGTACCGGCCATTACAGTTTCTACTGATTGTGCGTTAGTTCTTTACGTATACAAACGAGAAAACATAATGGTGATTGAATGTGTGCGTAAGAATAATAAGCACGCTGTCGCCTGTCGCGCGTGTGTGTGTTCCGGATGCCTTTTACAGCCGGCTCGCGATTGTCAATGTTGTAATACGCAAGTAAACATAGGCGCCATTTTGCATTTTCACCCAATCGAAGAGCGTCTTACGTTTCGAGTCTTGCGACAAAAATTCTTTCCTTCGTGGTTTAAAGTTTCACTTACGAAACTTTTGTCGATCACGCGCACCGTTTCATGCATACATCTTCTTCTTATTATTACTTCCTCAGCCATACCTTCACTGCTGGATGTAGGCCTCTTCTAAAGTTCTCCAATCCTCTTTACTTTAGGCTTTTCTAATCCACCCACCAACCGCGACAGGTATAATGTGATCGGCCCACCTTTTCTGAGGCCGGCCTCTTCCTCTTTTCATGTCCCATGGTCTCCTCCGCAGAACTCTCTGTCCATCCCTATCTGGCGACGTGACCTGCCCATTGTTATTTTAATTTAGCAATGCGATCCACCACATCGACAACTTTTGTACGGCGTCTGATTTCCTCATTTCTGATTCTTAGACTTACGCCTACTGCCATGAATACATACGTTTCAAAAATAATGATTTTTATGAATATTATTTGTGCAAACTATGAGACTTCTTCATCGCGTGGCTCTGATCCAACATCCTTCTAAAGCAGTAGATAACTGCCGTATATTGCTGCAACAGGTCCTCAGTCGTTGCTTTCCGGGGTAGAGGGTACTCCGAAAATTTATCAGAGTACGTACCTTCTGCAATGTTTTCACAGTTTATTTGAGTTTTAATTTGTAATAAATGATTTTTTCCCACCTCCGTGATGTCATTTCCATTGCATTCAGTGCATATTCATTTTTATTTTACTACTTCCAAGTTTAACATCCGTACATCAGTTTTGATTCTAGAACTCATGTGGGTTGATTTTCGATCGATCGTGGATCTTTCCAACAGATTAAAGTTCTATGGATCAACCGCCGAGAGGTTTAGTACGACTCTGCGAAAAAATATATTTCCCTCTCATTTGTACTTCACAACTTATACTCACAGTTGCAGAAGACAGATGATAACAGAATGAGATGATCATACCAAAGTTAATCTCGGTTATACTATATGCACTACCTCTCCGTGTGTTTACTTGCAATTTGTAATTTTATAGCTTACTACTTAAGTTTCGAGAGTAGCAGATTCTCTCATCGACGTGTGAAGTATTATACGTGATTATACTACTTTCAAATATAGAATTTTTAAATAGACTAGGTGGAAATAAAATAATTAATTGTTAGATACACACAAAATGAGCCGACTTACTGGTATAAACATGGTTGGAAGGGGAGTATTGAGAAAAGAGGAGAAGAGTTAGTGAAAGTAATATTGTTAAGCAAATTAATACCAAAGTTCAAATTTATTTTAGTTTTTTCGCGAATCTTGAATGTTAAAATAAAATTATAATTAAACTCACGTAGAGGTAACATAGTTTTGTTTTTCGCCGAATATTAAAAAAAAATTCAAGCAAAAAGTTTAAAGGTCATTAAAATTTTTCCATAAATATTCCAGCCACGGTACATGCCTATTTCAGCATTTTCATCGTGTGTCAGATCAGAAAATATTTATAAAACTCTATGTTCATAGGTAAATCGTAGAAAGTTACCAGGCATACCAAAGCCATTGTGTCTTACAAAGCGTGTTTTCATTCTCTGCTAAGCAAATAATGCAGGCAGGCCTACCAACTGCCAACCTTCCAGTGTTCCAAGTCAACAAACTAGTAAAACCGACTAAAAGTAGGACATCGCCATTACACTTGTACTTCACGTTTCGTGAGAAAACATTAAATACTCTTCACGTATTGTCTGCAGCGTTGAGATTTTTCTTTTTCTTATACTATTTTAACATTTGCCGTGTCAAAGATTTTAAAGCGAAAATGAATGGATTCTTCCTAATATCATTGAATAATTTAGCACTTTCGTCGGGGTGAAATATTTTTATTTAAAATATTATTTTTATTTAAACTTTGTACTACAGACATAATATAAGAGTACAAGTTTCAAGAGTACATTGAATTAGGTATAATGAATAACTAACTTAAAAACATAATTTTGTAGAGTAGGGAGCCGCGTAGTGGGAAGGGTTTTTTATTCATTAACGGAAACAAGTCTTGGGTCGGAGGAGTATTTTGAAATGTGATATTATTAATATACAATTTCCAGAGGTACTTCTCCTCTCGAAACTATAGTAGTAATTAATAACTCACATTGTGAGTATGTATTACAACGTAAAATAAAACATATTTTAAAAAGTGATAAATACAACTCATTACTGTGTGTGTACAAAGGATTCTTCGCAATTTAAATATAAAATAAAAATTAACCCATAAAAACCAAGTTTTTATTATACTCCCTTTCTCATTTAGTGGAAACTGGTTTGGCGCTTAACCTACGCGTTGGGCTTCGGTCGCTACGAAAGGTAGTAATAAAAAAATTACAAAAATCCAAAATTATACTATAATCAGGTTCCGTGTCTACCAGATGCGTACAACTTACGAGTTGTTTGAAAACACCATAAAAAAATCCAAAATTATACTATAATTATTTATTTTTTTAACGAAAATTTGATAGATCTCTTTGATCGTCGCCACGAGTCTGCTTGCAAAGTTTCAGCTCGATTGCATCACGGGAAAAGGATTAAAAATGGATCCAAAGTTTTTTTGTCAACCAATCAATCAGACGCCACGAGTTAAGTGAAGGGAGTAACAATCTACGATTGTCCAAGAAATTGATGTTTCAACATATGTACATAGTTTAATTTGAATTGTAAATATATGTATGAAAACATGTACGATACAACGAAAATACGTTAACTTAGATGACCGCTGTTGAGATTCGAATTTTTGACCTCTAATGACGAATGTCAAATTCAGGCGTTCCGTATTTGCGGTGATGTGAAAATACCACGTTTTAGAAAATAAGAGTTGTAAAAAGTTATTCAAATAAAGCACTTTATTCGATGAATTAAAAATTTATTGGTTTGAAAATATATTTGTATTATTTTTTATGTTGTGTTTTACCTTTATGTTATCGTTTTAACTTTATATTAATTTACTGCATAGTGGATGTAACAGTTTTATGTTATTTTATTTAAAAATCCACAGAAATAAAAATAGGAAAACCAAATTAAAATAAAATTTGGTAAAACTTCAGGGAATATTATTTTATAAACGTTAAAAGAGGGTGTGGTTTTTACATTTGAACTAGTTTCTGAGGTATCGCGAGATATATATAAATTAAAAACAACCGAAGAGAGAAAGAAACTATCAAAAACAAATTAAATTGGCAGTTCTTTTCTTGTACTTTATATACTGACGTGTAGTCAGCAGGTAGGTACCTACTCTTGAATTTAACTAACTAACCATCACGCCGTTTCACTTAAGGGGTAGGCAGAGAGGATAGAACACCATATTATTATATCTTGGCACACCACTTACATACAAAAATACTTGTACAAAATTTTCTTGTCCGTGCTCTCCAATACATCTTCTTATGCATTGTTTAGGCTTTAACAGAAAATTTTCTTGATTTAAAGAGGCTTTTTTCTTAAATTTACTAGAATAGACCGCCATATTCTTCTATCTTGATACACTACTTTTGCTTCGGCTACGTTCATACATATTTTCGTCCATGCTCTACGGTTATTGAAGCTTTTATCAGGATATTTTCCCGAATTTAACAGGCTTTCTTTTAACAGACATTTTTTAAATTTAATTTTAACATTTTTGATAGTAGGCATAAACTTACTATCCAGCATCCCTTCTACAAAAAGTCACCGATCGGCTCCCAGTTGAGTTCAGGACAATCTCATTTTCTAGGCTGTCACTTTATGTGGCCGAAAAATTGGCGGAATCTTTTGTTTACTTCCGTGTTATTCGTATCTCGGACGTGTTATGAGAGGACCAAAATGTAGTCTAAACCAACTCATCACGCAGGGGAAAATAAGTGAAACCAGAAGCTTAGGAAGACGCCGCGCCGCATCGGCTGCGTAACTTGCGGAACTGGTACCACCGTAAGTCGACTGAGTACGGTGATGAATAAATTCAAAGTAGTGATGGGTCCGCTCTATACTCACTACTACAATGTAGTACTACATTACATTGAAGTGCACACTTCGCACGTTTTGAAGTGTAGTGCACACTACAAACTACAAACACCAAAGTTATTGAAAGTATAAACATCAAATAGTGCACTTAATTTCAAAACGAACACTACAAAGTTCACACACTTCAAAGTTATCGAAAGTATGAGAAACATACTTTAAATAGTGCATTTTTACGTGAAATTTTTGGGAAGTTGATGTAGATAAATGAAGAAATCTCTGGAAACTGTAACAACCCCCCCCCATGGTTTGAAAATGTTTTGGAATCGAATGAAGAAATCTGGCTGGCGACCTTTTTTTTTTTTTAGGTCGCCAAATATTTATTTGGGAAAAAAATATTTACTTCACCAGTACTACAATTTTGTAGTACAATTACTTCATTTCATTACTTCACTTCATTTCATTACTTCACTTCATTAATATTACAATTACTTCATTACTTCACTTCATTTAATTCACTTCATTTCGTAGTACTACAATTACTTCACTTCATGTAGTTTTTATTACAATTGTAGTGTACACTTTGTAGTCTTCAAACTGGTGAACGTGTGTGTGTTGTAGTCTTCATTTTGAAATGCAGTTTTTCCCTTCGCTAATTCAAAGTCAGCATTTGTGAATAGATTCGTTGAAGTTCCGTACGGCAGTGAATAGATTCGTAAATGATCGCCGAACTCCAATAGAAGACGGCACTATAAGAAGAAGCTGTTCCCGAGATACTTTATTCCTTAAGGGGTCTATATCTGACGCTTGTCTTCACTGCGAATCATCCAAGTCTTCACTGCACATATAGATTGGAGAGCGAACCGATATAATTTTAGTTACTTGCTTGAACAACTAGATCTAGTTGAATGCGTCTTGGAATTTCCTATCCAGTACTGGTGATCTCGCCTTAATAAATTAGCGCTTGAATTACCTCGCATCTTGCTATTTGGGAAGTTTATGGCGATATTTTTGCGTGATCTACAACCGGTACTTAAATTGTCTGTTTTTTGTGTGACATTTTTGTATTTAATATTAATTAATTTGGTACATACAATATGTAAATATGAATGATTCTCCTGTTTCCTTCCTGAGTTATCATTATGAACTCATGATTGATAATGTTCACCCATGCACTCATCACCGTCATTTTTATCGGTGACTTTAAAAATAAAAATAACTCATCGTATCAATGCCCGTATTCATTCGATGCAGTTTTAAATTTACGTCATCAAAACTCGGCCACTAGTAGAATGGGCTAAATGATTGTGCAGTAGTACATTCAGATAAATACTTCACATTTGCCGAGTTTCCTCGTAGTAAGTAGTTACTTAACGCTATCCAAATTTGTCGTTGTCTCATTTTAAAGCGCTGACAACTTCGCTCAGTGTAAAATTATTATGCGTATGGAAAATATGTACAGCCGGATGTTTCGGAATACAGTGCAACCTCGGATTTTGAACTTAATCCTTCCAGAATCCTGCTCTAAAGCCGAATCAATTTTTGTCATAATAAGCATTGTAGATTGGATTAATTCGCTTAAAATTAACCCCTGAAATACACAGAGCCGCAACACAACAAATAGATTAAGGCCGGCGCCACACTAGGCGTATCTTCCGTCGCGTCTTTGATATCGCGGAATGCCGCTACATTTCTTTCCATACAATATGCGCTTTTCGAACACACTGCGCAGATCATTGGCCAATCACTGGCGGAACGCTCGCTTCGGCGTCTTTTCAGTTCTCCGCCCGCGGAACATACGTCAACGTGAAATCGGCTACGTCGCGTCTCGTGTTTTTTAATGCAACGCGCCACATTCGACGGATTGTCTGCACGTGTGTTTGTTCTCTGCGCGGTCCGCCGCGGAATATTGTATGTGACTGCTAAATTCAGTTATGGATTTGACGCAACGTCGAAGACGCGGCAGAAAATACGCTCAGTGTGGCCCCACCGCGCCGGCCGAAAAAAAATGTTTTTCTTTTTCAAAAAGAGCAAAATGATATTGTAGTAATAGCAAAATATAATTAATAAAAATGTGCATTGTTTTACCACTTATATATTGAAAATATCAACACGTATCAGGGTCAATGGTCCCTTTGTCGGAAAATAATGTATACTAGCAAATTAAAAATCAAAAATCTAAGTATAGAAGTAAAAATATTAAAAATTATTACAGGAAATGAATAATAATTAAGTACAGCCTGAAAACAAATTTTAAAGATAAATATTTGTTAAATAAGGACCTGGTTATTTAAAATATTCAATTTCAGTGTTACAAATTCGATATATAAATTATACATAATTAGAGTTTGATAAATTAGAAATTTTGGAAATAAGAAAAAATATTAAAAATGAATTAAATATTATAATTATCCTTTTTACTAATAGTTATGTTTTAAATTTGTTTTCTTGTTAGTACTTTCTTATTATTCATTTCCCACATATTATTTTTTATATTTTTTATTTATAAGTAGGTATACATTGTATCCTGACGAAGGGATCATTGTTTTCAATATATAAGTAGTGAAAACATAGTACATTTTTATTAATTATATAAATTAATATGTAACTGGGCCTATATTACCTCCACTCAAGAGATTTGATAGAAAGCTTGGAAAGTGAGAGGTGCAGAGATGTTATTGTTTGGAATGGGTCCTTCTAAGGTTCTTTCACTTTTCTGTTTCACTAAAAACCTGTTCAGTGAGATTTACAACAATGACCTATATACATCCCGCAATGATAAAAACGTCTCAAGGATTATTACTCAACTTCCGCCGTGATAGGACGCTCTCCTGACGACGCTGGATAAGATTTCAGCCAAACGTCGAGATTTGCTTCTCGGTGAAATACACGGTTCATATAAAATATCCGTTTTATTTATCTATGTCCAAGGACCTTAATAAGAACCTTAAATATTTATATAAGAAATTTTTTTTTTTAAATGCGAGCTTTGAGGAAGTCTGTCTCCAAACTATTGATATTTGGATATCGAATTATAGGTAGGAATTTACCTATAACGTATTGTGGACTAGCTCTGGTACAACTTATATATTTACTAGTGTATATATATGTATATATGTATTTGTTTTATATATTTATATAACACAAATTACCAATATGAATGAATAGGTACGCGACAAGATATCATACTAACGACGAATAATATATAATCCTTAACCTTCAACAACAGCAAATATTATTTCAGTACCAGATTCAATATCTATTTACGCGATTTAATGCACTTGTATATATAACAAAGTGTAAATTTTGATAATATATACATTAACTAAAGCGCGGTCGATGAAACGAGAGAATTTCGTACACTACGCTACGCATTATTGTCGCTCACCCACAATTATGTTGCTATCACGCTCGCACAGGCATGGTGACAGCGGCTGTCACCATGCCTGTGCGAGTGTGACACCAACATAATTGTAAGCGAGCGACAAGGATGCGTAAGGTAGGGTCAGTGTACGAAATTATCTCTTTTAAGCGACCGTGCTTTAGTTTAGTGTATACATTAACTTTCAATAATTATTAAATTAACTCATAGTTAGTGCATAGGTATACCAGTTAATGTATACATTATCGAAAATTAACATTTCGTTATAGTACATATTACAGATTCATGTCATCGTACTTCCACAAAAATTCTTGAATAACTAACTAACTAACCATCACGCCGTTTCCCCGCAGGAATAGGCAGAGAGGATTGAACGCCACACTCTTCTATCCTGGCACACCATTTTTGCTTAGGCCACATTCATACATCTTCCCATACAAGTTCTACGGTTGTTGCGGCGGCTTTTAGCGGGGCCATCCCCAAACACTTGTTGTATCTGGTCATGCCAGGTCTTTCGCGGACGCCCTCTATTCATGTTGCCTTCAACACTCGCCTCATATATTTTCTTAACCATCCTTTCCTCGTTCATACGTTCCACACGACCAAACCATCTCAGCACCTCTTTCTTTATTCTATCTACCACATTGCATTCACGCCTAATTTGTTCATTCCTCACTCTATCGACCAAAGATTTTTCACACAAGCGTCTTAGTGACCGCATTTCTACCGCATTCAGTCTACTTTCATTTCTCTTTTGCCAATTCCAGGCTTCACTTCCATACATTAGGGTTGGCACAAGAACGCCTTTGAATATGTTTAATAAAATTTGACTTACGGCATCAAATTAATAAAAAGTCGTTGGTATTTTCAATACAAATTAAATTTGATGGAAATTTATAAAACTAAAAATCATAAACGCCTTTGGCCCATACAAAAAAAAATGAAATTGCAAAATCAAGTATGTACCAGGTAACTAATGAACTGTTAACGAAATACTTTTTTTTTATTTCTTACTTTCGTAATCGAAGATCAATTTACTGGTGCAGCTGTGTACATCGATCGGTACAGAGTTGCATTACAAAAAGCTATAAAACTGTTCTCTACTAACTAGCGGTGGAGTTGTGTTGGACTTACTAGCGATGAAGTCATACTGAACCAACTAGCGATGAAGTCCTACTCAACGTAAGAGCGATGAATTTGTACTGAACTTTCTGTTGATATTGATGAAGTCATGCTCTACTTACAAGCAATATCGGTAAAGTTGTAAAGCACGTTGCAATATTTTTGGTATTTCTTAATATTTTAACCAAGATAAAAATACTGTCAAAACTCAAACCTTTCTATAACTGCACTACTATATCGATTAATAATAACGAATAGACCTGCACCAATTCTCTGTAATAAAGGCATGTACTATATGTAATTGCATAATTATGCTTAAAATTTATTTATCTTACTTCGTAGTAGAGCGATAACGATAAGTATCAATGGATTCTTGATAATGATTTCTGATTACAAATATTCTGACTGGAAATGTGTGAGATAAAATAGAAATGAAGTTATCTGATTGAATTAAATAACAAACAAAAAAAACAACCTCGAGCTTTGGCTCATATTCTGGGGAGTATAATGTCTGTAAAAAATGTTATAATATAGAATCAATTTATTACAAAAAAAAGTATCTTCTGTATAAATAAATAAATAAAATAAAATAAATAAAAATATATAATTTGTCGTTTTGATAGGTTAACTCCACGAGTGTACCTATATGTAGACACAAAATAATATTTTCTAAAACTGCTTTTTATTTACGAAAAATAAAAATATATAGGTATCTTTATGTATTCTTTTTCATTCCGGCGAACAAATTAAACACTGTCACTCTCTCAAAAATACTGTCAAAAAAGGTAAACCAAATCTTATATAATTACAGCACGAATAACGAAATAGTGAACAGCATAACGAAAAAAAGGCTTTTATGTCCAGAATGCTTTATATTGGTTTCTAAGGTGATTTGTGTACAGAATGGTTATTAAACTAACTTATTTTTTGAAGAAAAAACTAAATTATTTAAGTAGGTAAACACCTACAAGAAGATATAAAGAACCAATTAATTTGTGATAAAAGGTAGTCATGCTATACATGGATATTTATCGGTATGTTCAGTTATTCATATGAGTGTCTGAGGCCATAAAGAGATAAAAGAATATTAGATTCATACATAATTGTCATTATAAACCTTGAAAGCAGAAATTGCATCCTGTGTTTTTATTTCTACATAATATACGAGAGTGCAATATTATTTTTCAATACCTAACAGTTGAGCAGTTACGGCATATAAACTATTTTAAATTAAAATAGGTACGATAATATTTCAAATATCAGATTCCTTAAGAGATAAAAGAATATTACAGTATCAGAAACCATAAAAACTATGAGCGTCCAAGAAATTTTTATTTTGAGCTGTTATATTACGAGTCTTCCTCAATGGATGTGAAGCTCTATTGTAGAATACATATATGTTCACCAATTTAACCAAATGGAAAAACCCTCTGGAAATTATTTTCTTAAACCGCAAATGGAACGAACAACGTTTATCTTCTTAGAATCGTAATAAGATTGTTCAGAATAATGTCGACAAGTTTCCTTTAAATCTAATATAACCAATAACTGACGCAATGGATCTCCATCCAGATTTTTTTTATGTTTATAGCGTTACTTTGTGGTTGACATATTTATTAGTTAATTTTAATTAACTAAAAACTTTGTATATATCGCCTCGAGTAAGTTTACGTCTATCAGTTTCTATACCACTGTATCTTCGTCAGGATGGACGCATGCTCATTATCAGTGGCGTGCAGTGGGTGTAAACTTAAGTTATGCTGTGACCGACTACCAGGCGCATGCAGTGGGAACATTGAAGCATGACTTTTTTGTAACCGTATATTTTGGAAAAAAATTAGAAATCAAATATTTATGCTACAGATTTTTATGATATATCAAAATATGAATGCTATGATAACAATTGTGATAGAAATATTACGAAATATTTGTTGTATTCCCAATTTTTTTCCAAATAATTGGTTACGTAAAAGTCATGCTGCAATGTTCCCACTGCACGCCCCTGCCGACGACATACCTATATTTAAAAAAATATATATATGAATATACCTATGTGGGTATATACTTACATTTTGTTTTGTATTTTTTTAACTGTAGGTATATAATAAACTATTCTGAGTAGCTTTAATCCACAAAAATAATTGCACTATAAAATAAGTATTAATTGTAAACAAGAATTTCTTAAAAGATAAATATTTTATATGAAGAGTAATATGGCAAACATTTTCAATACATTTCGAAGTCGATTTAAATCAGGAATAATACTAATTTCAGATATTCGTTTCTTCTCACAAAAATAAATCAAACATTTTATGATATCATCGATGGCAATGTCGTCGTAAATAAATATTTTCATATTGCGTAAAATGTTTAAAAACCTATATTTTACGAAGTTTCTTAATAAATTACCATAAACTAACTACCATTTTAATAGAAACGGATTGAATTTGTACTGTTGAACTCAGTAATTCATATGAAAATAATAAAAGAAAAGAAAAAACATAATATGGAGACCATATTATTATGATTTAACAGATGGAATTCACCTTAGAAAAGATAAATAGAATTCACACAATGAAAAAATGTAATTTCTGCAAGTGTCGTGCGCGCAGTTCTCACCTGACATTGGACCTTTCGAAGAAACACGCGATTCCATGAAAAATTTACTTTTCTATTCTTTTCGAAAAAAATTGTTGCGTTCATAATTTATCAAGGGAAATAAATTATTAATTGACAAGAAGTTGAATACAGAAACGTCGAAAATAAAACATCTAGCCGCAGGACGAATTACGGCTAGAATTTTAAATCGACTTTTTCTTAAAATAAGGATTATTTAATTAATATTTATTTCCCAGAATCTTTACTAATGCACAGATTTTTTGTTGTATGCGCTGCACGCCACTACTAATTATCAGTGCGTGCAGTGCAGTGGATTACATTGAAGCATGACTTTTAATTCGAATTTTTGTAATTTTTTTTTTTCGATTTTGATTCGAAAAAAAAACATCGAAATGAAATATTTATGCGACAGAAGATTATGAAATATTAAAATCGGTATAATATGATAATAATTATGATATTTCGAGAATTAATGGAATATTTCGAGATATATATTTCAATTTTTTTTTTCAAAATATATATACATATTTTGTTCTCATATACGTGCATTTATGTTCTCACTGCACGCCCCTGCTAATTATCTATTACTTATTTTGGTAAACAAGTTTATTTTTGAACGGGGGCTAGGCTACAATTGTGGTGGGGTTGCGATAAAATGGCAAATACCTAGACTCTGAAATGGGGAACCACATATCACTAATTGGGTTATTCGTAAAATTTAACTGGTTATTAATTATATTGGCTTAAGGGTTCAGGCGTTTCTTAATTTAATTTATCTTAATTATCCGATCTAAGGCCTCTATTACTTATATAAAAAATTTCAATATCATTTTGTTATGTAAATATGTGTCTTATCTAAATTATAAAAGTAGGTTCGCATATGTGTACAATTTGTTGCGTGTTACTTAACCTCAAAAAAAATCCTTAGTGATAGTCGGTTTTGTTTCATTGAGCTGAAAGCAGCGGTTAACAATTATTTTGTGAGGTTTGAGAAATCTTAGTTCCCGGATGAGAAAATGACAGTAGAAGGAATATTTTAAAGTTCAGAATGAATGTATTAAAAAAAAAGAGAAGTATTTTCGAAAAATCTATGTCATTTCAATATCAGTTCACGAACTTTTCATATGAACCACGTGTGCGTAAGCAACTATTAAAGCCATTTGCATGTTTTTGTGACAAGTTGTGTCAATATCACGCAATTTCAAAACTATTTGATCCGAAAATGACCGCTTCAAGTCTGCGTGTTGTTAGCAAAAATATTGACAACGCTCTGAAAAGATGATTTTCTCAAAAATAATAATAAGGCTCTGAAAGCGATAATATTCTATAAATCTCTCTAAACTAATTACTTAACTTTTATTAATGTAAATATCACAAGTAAGTTTATATTATCCCTGGTTTATATTATAATATAGGTTGGGTGGAACCGAAACCGATAGACATTGTGGATTATATTGTGTGTAAGACTGGTGTAAATATAATAATATTAAAATGTCGTAGAAAAATATAAATATTATTATTAAAATTATTATAATAAATATATACAATACCATTTTATTGTACCTATATTATATAAAATTATGCACAATAAAGTGGCTTATTCAAATTATTATGTCAAGCTACCTCTCTTGTACTTGGCAAAAAAATAATAAAAAAATAATAATAAATTTTCCCTAAAACTCGTCGACAAAATTACTTCCGGAAACACTATCTTCGGCCAGAGAGGTCAGATATATACGGTAGAATATCCCAGAAAACTGGATAAAATTATTTTGAAAACACCATTCATTTAATTTAATTTGATGGTCCTCAATGAGATGCTAAATCCTCGACTTATTGATACAAACTGGGCGAGTCTGTCGAAGCAAACCGTTTTTAAAAGAAGATTTAAAAAATATTAAACATCCTCCTTTTGTTTCCAAGCCCTCTGGTACTGTTATCTCTCCGAATGACACTTATGAATTTTATAGTACTTTGTGCACAAAGCTTTGTGAATAATCAACAAACATTCCGTTCTGCCCGGATACTCGAATTAGACACTTGCAGAGCGACTGAACGTTAGCATTATTCTTTGTCGAGATCGTAATAAAACTACAACAAACATGTACATTACAAAATAGCAATTCGAAATTACTAAGCATGAAATGCAAGTACTTGACTTACCTAAATTACTTTGAAATGCCAATTCAATATAGAAGCTATCTGAACATTTAATATTTTCTTTAAGATGGGAGCATCGTACCCAAAACATGTTGAATTTTCAAAACAAAATATAGTGAAAAAACAAAGTTTTAATTATATATTAGTTTTTTAAATATTTTTTTAAAATTTATAATTGCACAAAATTTTAAAATTGTACTATTTATACTTTTATTAAATGCATTTAATTCATTAACTTAATTTTGACAAACTTTTAAAACAAAATTTATATAAAATATAATCTAAATATTCATAATACAACCTCCTAGTTTTATTTTCTATGAACTGCCTTAATTTAATCTACAATGACTCATTTAATAGTTAAAAATATTACATATTTTCAAAGGCAAACTAAATATTTTTAGATGAAAACCAAAAGTTTTTTTCAGTAGTTTATAAAATTAAAAAATAGTAAATTTTTTTATCAGAGTGATTATTTTAATTGTAACTAAACTCAATTTCGAAACTTTTAACGCTTACCCTTAAGCGAACCCTTCACAATCTATTGTCAGAAACTGCCACATTACAAACTCAAATATTCAACTTTCACATAGACAAACATTAATTTCGTACAAGGCTATATTACATTTTCGTATGTCGACAAGATCTTGAATAAAATTTTCTCACGAAGATACTGTATTCTGAATGAATTCCCGCATCTGCTGTCTAACAAACCAACCCAGGTGTATTTTATTATAAGGACGCATTATTTCAACTTATTATAACAAACTTTGGTATCGAGTATCGGTAAGATTATAAGCTTATTAATACCGCCACTGTAATGAATAACTTAATAATGAAATGAGACATTATCCCAGCCAACAGATGAGAGTATGACTATTCTGGTTTGTGTTTTCTGGGGTATTATAGCGTGTTTTTACATTTCTGGCTAATGTTTCGGATTCCATTGCAGGGTACATCATGACGGCTGAGGCGTTGTTGATGTTATATTAACCATTGACTTGCAATACCGTGTCAAAAGCAGGGTCAAACGTTGTCAGTGTTGTGATCAATGTTAAGTACCGCTAGCAACGTGTCGAAAGTAGGATTTATCTATGTTTCCGCAATGATAGGTATATATGAAACATGCACATAACACAAAATAACTCATGAAAATATATGTCTCCGACACGGTATTGCCACGTAACACATAAACACAGAGACACTCAGCTTTTGACACGGTATTGCAAGCCAATACTTAATCGCAACTTCAACACTGACAATAACACGTCAGCCCTATTGATGCACCCTGCAATTGGATCCGAAATATCGTAAAAATACGACGTAACACTCCAGAAAACATAAACTAGAACACGGCACTTATTGTCTGCGTGAATATAATGTTCTGCGTTCATATTTTCTTATTCGATCATATTAATTAATATACGAAGTCGAATCCTGGACTCAGGTCTGTCTACTTTATGAGCACAAAATCCTGAGAAAGACAGACCCATTTTTCGGAGATGATATTTGGCGTCGGTGTCACAATCTGGATGTTTACGAGCGCTGTGAGCATCCTGATGTCAAATTGATTAAAACCTAACAATTTCGATGGGCCGGGCGTGGAGCTCGGATAAAAGAGTCTTGTGCGCTAACATAATCTAACCAACCTACATTTCATATGCCAAAGGGAGTCTAGACGAAGTATCGGTAGACCGTACCTCCTACCTAATAACGAACATAAAGGAATTGAGGAATGTCCTTTACTTGGCCAAGGCCCACCCCGTCCTGTAGCGATGAATTTATAAAATATTTTTGTTATCGACGTTGAAAAATATTAGGAATCTACCATAACTTTATTTCAATATAAGGTTTATCAAAAAACAAACAAAAAACAAGGAATTGAGGAATGTCCTTTACTTGGCCAAGGCCCACCCCGTCCTGTAGCGATGAATTTCTAAACTATTTTTGTTATTATTGACGTTGAAAAATATTAGGAATCTACCATAACTTTATTTCAATATAAGGTTTATCAAAAAACAAACAAAATACAAGGAATTGAGGAATGTCCTTTACTTGGCCAAGGCCCACCCCGTCCTGTAGCGATGAATTTTTAAACTATTT